>PVJI01011673.1:0-54983 GCA_004026765.1 Micronycteris hirsuta
AGACAGAAGTCAGTGACTTTAGGAAGTTGGAAAATGGAATGAATTTCTCCCTCTCTCTCTCCCCTCCCCCTCTCCCCACCATCCCTCTCTCTCTCCCCCTCTCTTATCTTTTACCCCCAGATTCTTGTATCTGACTTCCTATAGGCATCTCCACTTGAGAACCTTATACGCCCCTGAAAGTGAACTATCCCAATCATGTTCCTCAACATACGTGGGCCTTATAACTGCATATTGGTCCCAAAAATGTCACCAAGCCTGGTCAAATTTAACCTAATTATTTTTCAAATGAAGCTACATTTCTTCATCTCAGCTACCAACTTAGACAAACCTCCATAAAATATTGACTGGACTTGGAAACGCTATACTGTATTTTGGTGGATTTTAAACTGTATCTTTCATTCTCTTTCATAAACTCCAGCTACTTTAAAATGCATGTTACTGCCTGGCTGGTGTAGCTCAATGGATTGAGCACAGGCTGCGAACCAGAGGGTCCCGGTTCGATTCCCAGTCGGGGCACATGCCTGGGTTGCGGGCCAGGTCCCCAGTGAGGGCCATGTGAGAGGCAACCATACATTGTTCTTTCTCCCTCCCTTCTCCTCTCTCTGAAAATAAATAAATAAAATCTAAAAAAAAAAAAAAAGTACTTGGGAAGTCTACTATATGGTTGAATTAAAAAAAAGGATATATTTAAAAAATAATAATAATAAAAAAATAAAATGCATGTTATTGAATTTTGCCATCTCTTATCCCTCCTTTTAGCTACTATTTTTGTCTATTCAGTCACTTCTCCCTCACTTACTAATAACTTCAATACATGGATCACCATTTCAATTCTACCACTGCACCCACTGTCATTCTTAACAACTTCAATATTTACAGTGAAAATCTACCCTGGCTTTTTGTTCCTAGACCTCCTTAGTGATAAAAGTTTTAAAATCTACCCCACTTCAGTCACCCAACTCATACATCAATCACTAATTTCCCTCTTTTCTTATATCCTACATACAATTCAAACCAAACTCTGACAATTTACCTCCAAAATATTTCTGAATATGAGTTGCTATCAATAATCCTCATCTAAAAAAAAAGTAAATAAAATAATCCTCATCTAACATAACATCATCTTTTAAATTGAACTACTGCAACTGCCTAACTGATCCCCATCTTGTCTCTTCATATCCTAAAGCCTACCTTCCACAACGTAGCCAGAAGGACCATTTAAATATGCAACTCAGATATCACAACTGTCCAGTGGGTTTCCATTACACCTAGGATGCAATCTAAACTCCTTCCCATGGCCACCAACATCTGGGCCTTGCCAACCTCTCTCACTCATCTCTCCATTCCCCTCGTTTATAACATGTGGCCACAGTGATCTTTCCGTATTTCAAACTTGCACCGTTAGCCATTGTATTTAAAACACCTATATTCTGGTGTTAAGTGGTTCGTACCAATATTTTGTTGCTGTTTGCTAAAGTTACTAAATCCTAGAGCTTGCTGAGATCGACTCTTGCTAACACTTCGAAAAGTTAGAACTTCCCAGTGCTGACAAAAGAAACAAAAACTCTTTGATATGTATGATACACGTATGATTTTTCTAAATTAAAAAAAAGACCAAATGTTATTAAAGGATGCCTCTGATCTAAATAAAAATGAAATTATTCTAAAGGTATCTTGGAGTTTATTATACTTTTCATACCATAAAAACTGAAAAATATGAACTCCTTTACTGGAAGGTATGAGAAACCTTTAGGGAGAGCGACTGGGAGCATAAGAAAAGTAGACATTTCATTATATATACATTCCTGTATTATGTGACTTTATTGCATGTAAGTAATAATTTTAGTTTTTAAATTATATTTTAGCCCTGGCTGGTGTAGCTCAGTAGATTGAGTGCGGGCTGGAAACCAGAGGATCCCGGTTCGATTCCCCGTCAGGGCACATGCCTGGGTTGTGGGCCAGGTCCCCATGAGGGCCATGTGAGAGGCAACCATACATTGCTGTTTCTCTCCCTCCCTTCTCCTCTCTCTAAAATAAATAAATAAAATCTTAAAAAAAAAATAAATAAAAATAAATAAAAATTATATTTTAAAGAAAAATACATATGTGTTAATAGCAGTAGATACTGGAAGTACTTTTTTCCTATATTTTTCTAAAATTCAATACAACAGCCCTGGCTGGTGTAGCTCAGTGGATTGAGCGCGGGCTGGGAACCAGAGGGTCCCGGTTCGATTCCCTGTCAGGGCACATGCCTGGGTTGCGGGCCGGGTCCCCAGTGAGGGCCATGTGAGAGGCAACCATACACTGCTGTTTCTCTCTCTCTCTGTCTCCCTCCCTTCCCTTCTCTCTAAAATAAATAAATAAAAATCTTAAAAAAAATAAAAAATAAAAAAAATAAAATTCAATACAATACTCTCACTTAAGGAGCCTACTTAGAAATGCAAAATTATTACATAATTAGTTTTCTTAAAAATATTGAGTATATTAATACCACAGATATTTGAAAAAAGAACCATTTGAATAGCAGTTTCTGAAGTATAGAATATGAACTCCCTGGAGTCTCCAAGATCCTTACAGAGGGTTGAAACAGTCAAAATAATTTTCAAAAGACTTTTTTGGTTTGTTTTACCATTCTAACATTTGCACTATGGTATAAAAGCAATGATGGGTAAAATACTTGATGTCTTAGCTCAGTTCAAGGCAGTGCCACCAAACTGTTACTAGTAGTCACTGTCTTCTTCACTACCAAATACAGTTTTTAAGAAGGGAGGTGGCAGTTTTACCTAATAAAATGCTAAGGTAGCATTAACAATCATTAGTTGCAATAAATGGGGACTGTGGAACACATGACTTTTTAATATCTGTGTGATGAACTGGGAAGTATGCAGAAAAAACCTGCTGAATACTTAAGCACAATGCTTATACCAAGGAAGTCACTTACTGAGTTGTAAGCTAAACTAATCACTTTTTCCTTAGAACAGTTTTTACATAAAATAGCTACCAAACTACTATTATGAAAAGTTGTTTATCTGACAGACATTTCATTGAAAATGAATGAAGCGAGAGTGTTACTTCAAGGATACACCTCAGAGTATTTGTTGTTCATAATAAAATGCAAGTTTTCAAGCAAAAATTTTGGAAAACTTGTATCAGCCACCATGACTTGACAGTTTCCCAGTACTTAAGTACTTTTCTCATAAGATTAGTGGCAAAGCTAATTAATGTGACTTTTGGGATATTATATAATGAATGTGTCAATATTTAGAAGATCTGCATAATTTGGAGAAATCAGAATTTCCAATGACCAATGCATGATGTTATAAAATTATGCATGGGTGAAAGTTATTCCAGAGTTCAGGACAGACCTGTAGATTTTGATGTAAAAGAGTTCTGAAGAGTTTCAGAATCTGCTTCTGTATTCTACTCTGCAACTAGCATTTAAGAAATTACCACTTGTCCAGTGTGGGTATAGTATCAAAGAAGAATATTCATAATTATCTGAAAGGCTATTAAAAATACTCTTGTCTTTTCCAATTACACAGCTGTGTGAAGCTGGAATTTCTCTGTATACTTCAGTCACTGCAACAGATCACTAAAGAATGAATTTTCAGACTATAAAAGGGTCTTGAGATTAAAAGAAAAGTTTGAAAACAGCTGCATTAGAAGAGACTGTAAGCCTTTGTAGCTAGATCCCTAAGGCAGAATGTGCCCTACAATTATCCTGAAAAGTCAATGGGATGCAGAGCATGTAATCAACAGATGTAATTTTGAGAGTGGTACCAAACAGAAGTTTTCAACTCTCTCAGCATAAATACAGGGAGTAAATCAGAGCCTCCAGTGTGTACATATCATTTTTAAAAGAACCAAATTAATACTATAATTGTCATTTTCTTAAAAAAAAACAATAACTCTTATCGGTTTTAAACTACAAATTAACCAAAAAAAAAGACAGAAGGAAGGAAGGCAGGAACAATTTGTGTGATGCTATGCAGAAGATAGAGAGATGCAAAAAGGACAACACTAAGATAAATAATACCTGAAACAGAGAAATGAGAACAAGCCGTTTTCTAGAGCAGCTTTACTTAATCTTTTAAAACCCATGCCCTCTTTCCATAAACATAAAAAAATCTTATTACTATCTGTCTTTTCATGAGTTGTCACAATTATACAATGGCTCTCAATACAGATTCAATGTTAATGCCAAGTGCTGGAGGGCAGAGGCAATTTTATGAAGTATGCAGTTCTCAGATGGTCTGGCTAAATCCAAAGAGAAAATTTAGAGTTCACAGAATACAGTTTTGTCCCCAATCCCAATTATCTTTATATAGATCATGCATCATCACAGTAGTTGTAAATATCTATTTATTAAATCCAATATCATTTACTAACTTTTTAAAAAATATGTATTTTATTGACTATGCTATTACAATCATTCCATTTCCCCCCCTTTATTCCCCTTCACCCCTCATTTCCCCCCCATTCTCCGCCCTTTAGTTTCTGCCCATGGATCATACACGTAAGTTTTTTGGCTTCTATATTTCCTATACTATTCTTAACCTTCCCCTGTCTGTTTTCTATGTACTGTTTATGCTACTTTTTCTCTGTACTTTTTCCTCCTCCCTCCCCATCCCACTCCCCTGCTGATATCCCTCCATACCTTATATAAATCCCTTTAACATTTCATATAATAAAGGTTGCGTGATGATGAACTCCTTGAACTTGACCTTATCTGAGAAGCACTTTATCTGCCCTTCCATTCTAAACGAAAGTTTTGCTGGATAGAGTATTCTTGGGTGTAGGTCCTTGCTTTTCATGATTTGAAATACTTCTTTCCAGCCCCTTCTTGCTTGGAAGGTCTCCTTTGAGAAATCAGCTGACAGTCTTATGGGAATTCCTTTGTAGGTAACTGTCTCCTTTTCTCTTGCTGCTTCTAAGATTCTCTCCTTATTTTTAATCTTGGGTAATGTAATTATGATGTACCTTGGTGTGTTCCTCTTTGGGTCCCACTTCTTTGTGACCCTCTGAGCTTCCTGGACTTCCTGGAAGTCTATTTCCTTTGCCAGATTGAGGAAATTCTCCTTCATTATCTGTTCAAATAAAAGTTCAATCCCTTGGTGTTCCTCTTCTCCTTCTGGCAGCCCTATGATCCAGATGTTGGGTCGTTTACAGATGTGTCAGAGGTTCCTAAGTCTCTCTTCATTTTTTTGAATTCTTGTTTCTTCCTTCTGGTCCACACTGTTGGTTTGAGTCCCAGTTTCCTTCTCTTCCCTATTGGTTCCCTGCACATTTCCCCTCATTTTCTTTAGTGTATCCTTCATTTGTTCATTTATTTGCATCCACCCTTCTTCCAATTTTGTGAGCATCCAGATTACCAGTGTTTTGAACTGTGCATCAGATAGGCTGGCTATCTCCTCCTCCCTTAGTTGTAATTTTTCTGGACCTCTGTTCTGTTTTTTCATTTGGGCCATTTTTTTTTCTCTCGGCGCACCTGTTACTTTAAGGGGGCAGAGCCTTAGGTGTTCACAGGTGCAAGGCAACCTACGAAGCTGTGTTGTGACGTTTCCTTTAGGGGTGGGGTCTGGAAGGGAGCAATGGTGCTTGCTCCATTTATCACCGGCTCCCAATCACCCTCACCCCAATAAGCTCTCCTGTGAGGCTGGGAGCCGCTCTGGCACTTCAACCTCCTCGGGTGCTTTCAACAGGTGGTTCAGGGCTTTTCTTTCCCCCATGATGGTGGGTTGTGATGGTGGGTCCCGTGGTCTGCTCCGCTCCCTAGCTCCTTCTCTCGGACTATCTGTGCGCAAAAGAGGGACTGCCTTTTCCGCCAGTCCTGAGCCTGTTGGTTCCCACAGGCCTCTCCAGGTACACCAACTGCAGGCTTCACTGATTGCTAGGGCTGCATTTTGGCCAGGTGAGCCCAAAGTGAGTCTCTCCAGGCAAAGTGCCCTCTCGCTCAGTGTGCTTCTCCACCCGGCTCCGCCCCGCTTACCAGTCTGGATGAATGTCCTCTCCAACTTCTTGGGTGTCTGACTTCCACTCAGTTCGATTCTCTGTCCGTTCTGGTTGTTTATTTTGCTATTGAACTTGTTGTTTATCCTCTCTGGTTGTGAGCGGTGGCGCAGTGTGTCCACCTACGCCTCCGCCTTGGCCAGAAGTCTCATTTACTAACTTAAGAGTGATAGTTATAAGGACTACAAATGAAAGCTTTTGTGTTGCATGACTTTAAAACAATACCATCTTCACCTCCATATTCACAAGAAGCTAAGTAACATATGACATATATCATAGAAGAAGCCATACATAATGGGTCACAGAGCATGGATTGGAAAGCCAGACTATCTGGCTGGAATCCTAGCTTTCCTCCAGATTTGCTGTCTCACCTTAGGGAGGTCATTTAAACTTTGTGGTTTCAAATTCCTCTTCCGTAAAACAGATGAAGAATTATACCACCCTCCCACATCTTAGGTTTGTTAAAAGGATTAAATGAATTAATATATAAAAGTGCTTGATACAGAAGATTTTATGTAAGCATTAGTATTATTTTCACAAAATATTACTTGACCGACTAGATTAATCTAATTTGGAAATTATTACACTGACATTTTAAAGAATTAAAAATTGTTTCACTAGACAAAATTCTGTAGTGAGTCACATGGTATATATGGAATGCATGATATAAGAAGTTAGGATCTTTTTTTTTCTTCAAGATATCTTTAAAGAAGCATCAAGATACAAATGGCTATACTTAATTCATTCAACAGTAGAGTCTCATCTGATTTCCTACTTTTATAGTACCATTACTACTGCTCTTGGTTTTAATATCCTGATAAACATTTTAAACTTAATTTCTTTATTTTGACAATGATAAATCTTTATTGAAAGATATAAGGGACATAAAGATATAAAAAAGAAAGTGATACCTTATGTATAGAAAGATTCAATACTAAAACTATATCAGCTTTCTACAAATTTATCTGTACATTTAGTGCACTCCCAATAAAAATCCTAAGAAACTTTCCTTCAAATACATCTCTTTATTTTGACTATAAGATACTTGGATAGATATTTTTCATACAGGGTCATATTGTCTATGCTATTTTTCCCTCTGTAATTTATTTTTAATAGACTTTTTACTAATAGTTTTACAGAAAAATTAAAAAGATAGTAGAGTTCTAAATCCCCTCACCTAGGTTCCCCTATTATTAACATCTTACATAGTATGGTAACTTATTACAATTAATGAATCACTGTTATTATTATTAACCAAAGTCCATACTTTATTCATATTTCAATAGTATTTACCTAATGTCCTTTCTCCATTCCAGGATCCCATATAGGATGCCACCGTGCATTTAGTAATCATGTCTCTTTAGAATCTTCTTGGCTGTGGCAATTTCTCAAGCTTTCCTAGTTTTTGATGACCTTGACAGTTTTGAGTAGTACTGGTCGGGTATTTTGTAGGATACCCAACTTGCAGAGTCTGTCCATTTTTCTCATTATGAAATCTGGGTTATGGGTTATTGGGAGGAAACCACAGAAGTGAAGTGCTGTTTTCATCATATCACGGGTACATTCTATCAACAAGATTTATGACTGTTCATATTGATCTTAAATACCTGGCTGAAATAGTATATGTCAGATTTCTTCACGGTAAAGTTACACTCCCCCACCCCTTTCCACACTGTCCCCTTAGAAGGAAGTCAGTATGAGCAACCCATACTTAAGGAATACGGAGTTATGCTCCCCCTCCTTAAGGGTAGAGTATCTATAAAAGTTATTTCTAATTCTTCTGCATGGGAGATTTGTCTCTTCTCCTCCACTAATTAATTTATTTAATCACTTATTTATATCATGAATATTTATTCCATGAATGTCAAATTCATTTTCATTGGGAGCCGATTTATATGTATACAGTCCTAATATTACATTTCACCCTTTTTAGGCAACTGCGAGGCTGATGTGGCCCCCAGTGAAAATGAGTTTGACACCCCTGATTTATTCTATACTCTGTCTGGGTTATAATCTAATATTACTTTATTTTGTTTCTCATTTTCCCAGCTTTGGCCACTGGGAGCTCTTTCAGTCAGTTCCTGTATAAATCTGACACACACACATCAATATGGGTAATTTTTGTTTCTTATCAATACACCAGTTTTAAAAGTAAGCTCTGACAGGAACAGACACATATACCAATGGAACAGAATAGAGAGCCCAGAAATGAACCCAAGTCTCTACGGTCAATTAATATTTGACAAAGAGGGCAGAAGCATAAAATGAAGTAAAAACAGCCTCTTCAACAAATGGTGTTGGGAGATATGGACAGCTACATGCGAAAAAATGAAACTGAATCACCAACTTACACCATACACAAAAATAAATTCAAGGTGGATAAAGATTTAAATATAACTCATGAAATCATAAAAGTCCTAGAGGAAAACACAGGCAGGAAAATCTCAGACATTCCATGCAGCAATATTTTCACCAATATGTCCCCTAGAGCAAGGGACATAAAGGAAAGAATAAACAGATGGGATCTCAGCAAATTAAAAGGCTTCTCCATGGCTAAAGAAAACAGCATTAAAATGAAAAGAAAACCAGCTATATGGGAAAACATATTTGCCAATGATACCTCAGACAAGGGTTTGATCTCCAAAATATATATAGAACTCACCCAACTCCACTCCAGGAAGACAAACAACCCAATTAAAACATGGGCAAAAGACTTGAACAGACACTTCTCCAAGGAGGACATACAGAAGGCCCAGAGACATATGAAAAGATGCTCAGCATCACTAGCCATCAGAGAGATGCAAATTAAAACCACAATGAGATACCACTTCATGCCGATCAAAATGGCCATCATAAACAAATCAATAAACAACAAGTACTGGCAGTGTTGTGGAGAAAAGGGAACCCTAGTACACTGTTGGTGGGAATGCAGACTGGGGAGGCATTGTGGAAAACAGTATGGAATTTCCTCAAGCAAACTAAAAATGGAACTGCTTTTTGACCCAGCAATTCCACTGCTGGGATTATATCCTAAAAACACTTAAACATCAATCCAAAAGAACCTATACACCTCAATGTTCACAGCAGCACAATTTACAATAGCCAAGTGCTGGAAGCAACCTAAGTGCCCATCAGTAAATGAGTAGATCAAAAAACTATGGTACATTTATACAATGGAATACTAAGCAGCAAAAAAAAAAAAAAGGAGCTCCTACACTTTGCAACAGCATGGATGGAACTGGAAAGCATTATGCTAAGTGAAATAAGCCAGGCAGTGAGGGAAAGATACCATATGATCTCACCTTTAACTGGAACCTAATCAACAGAACAAACGGGCAAGCAAAATATAACCAGAGACATTGAAATTAAGTACAATCTGACAGTAACCGGAGAGGAGGTGGGAGGGGATAATGGGGGAAAGGGGGAGTGAGTTTTCAGAAACAACTATAAAGGACACATGGACAAAACCAAGGGGGGGGCATGGACGCAAGGGAGGTTGGTGGGGATGGCTGCGGTGGGGGGGAGTGGTAGGGGATAAATGCAGACAACTGTAATTGAACAATAATAAAATCATTTTTAAAAAGTAAAAAATAAAAGTAAGCTCTGAATAGGCAATATGACTAGTTTTCGGTGTCTTCACTACTTCTTGGGTAACAATTATAAACATCTGGACCCAATGAAACATCTTTAGCAAGATAAAATCCACTACAAACACCACCAACAAAAAAGCATGTATCCTTGGACCTATCAATCTGGTACGTATATTCAGTTAAATGTAACATTTACAATGGTTGAATTTGGGGGAGACCATGATGTATCTAAAGAATTTGCAAAGTTTTCTTAAAGGAAGAACAATCAGTATTTCAAAAGCAAAAGAAAGAAAAATTGTATTTGCCATTAAGGATTCAAAAATAAACATGACCACACTAGTAGTTTAGTTGAACTCTTACACATATATGATCTTTAATATTATAAAGTAACAATGTGCTGGTGTGAAGAAAAACAGACATCCATTCTCTATGGGAGCCAATGAATATACCTAGATCTGATCTGAGATGCAAGGGTCAGAGTCATAACAAAAACCCTGGATGTTCCCTAAGAAAGATGCCAAGACCCAGTCAAGTTGGTACCAGAACTGTAGTCATGAACTCAGTCAGAATTCAAGGAGTTTCCAAGGCAAATAAAGGAGCAGGTTTACAGAGGAAACATTTGAATAACAGGGTGGCGAGCCTACCAAAGGTTCAGGGTTGTGTTCCAAATGTAAGTACAAAACTGTCTGATCTTGTTTTCCTGGGTTTTGTAGGGACTGCCCATAACCTGACAACTCCCACTTTCTTTGGCCTTTTTCATAAGCCTCTTTTATCCACTCCCCAGGGATCTCTGAGCAGTGTGGCAAAATGGGTTAAGAAATTGTTGCTGATAAGCAGGTTTTCAGCAGGCTTCCCAGCCTAGTCGTGGAGGCTATATTTTCCTTACGTACAGGAAGTGACCTTAATCTCAGAAAAAATCTAGTATTTTCAAATTAACATTATCCAAACAGTACACCACTGAATTCTAGTGTTCCATAAGATAGTGTTCCAAGATGAAAAAGTTGATGGTTGCTATGTTTTTTTCTTCATTGGTATAAGTTATTCATGTTTTCTTATAATTTAACACCTGCCATTAATTCATTGTTTAAATGAACATTAAACATGGATCAAGTTATTTCTTAAGTTAGCCTGTCCATTACTAAATCATGCATCATTTCATGTTTTTCTAAAATGCATTTAAGTCACTGTGTAGTAAATTCCATTTATATGAAATTATAGAGCAGATAAAATTAATCTAAGGGGTTAAAACCAGAACTATAACCATAAACTAAAAAATAAACAGACACTATAAAGCAGACAAGTAAATAATAATAGAAGTCAAAACAGAAAGCCACTTTTAGGTTAGGCTAGATTTAGTTTAAGTAGACCAAGTTACTGTTCTGGTTCACGGCTCCTTTTAAAAGGTCAGACCTAGTTGTTATTGTTGCACATTATCCTAAAGTCCAGTCTATTGATAAACCTAGAAAAAAAGTCATTTAAATTACCCAATAACTTAATAGTATCCAATGGTATGTTTCTATTCTTTAGAGCAGCAAATCTCAGAGGAAAAAACAGTTTTACAAAAATTAAGTCAGCTTTCAGACAAGATGGAAGCATAGGTAGATACACTTTGTTTCCTCTCACAAGCAAAAAAAGGATAAAAACCAATTTAAAAACAAAAAACAACCAGAACTGCAAGAAAATCAAACTGTGTGGAAGTCTGACAAAAAGAAGGTAAAGAAGAAACATTCATCTAGACTGTTGGGAGGGGTGGAGAGGACACATGGCAAAGCAGCTGGTGGACCAGGCAGGCGAGGCAGTGGCTGGTGGAACAGGCGGTGCCACATTTGCACGCAGATAAACCAGGAGGAAAACCTGCAGAGCAAGAGAGAGTGCACAACCCAGGATTCCAGCGTCGGGAAATAAAACCTCAAAAACTCTGGCTGTAAAAACCTGTGAGGGTTGCAGCAGCAGGAGAAACTGCCAGTCTCACAGGACAGTTTGTTGGAGGGGCCCACAAGATCCTAGAACATACACAAGCCCACCCACCTGGGAATCAGCACCAGAAGGGTGCAACTCAGTTGTGGGTAGCAGGGGAAGTGACTGAAAGTGGAATGACAGTTGAGCAAGTGGCATTGTTCCCTCCCCCACATTCAGCACCACAATGCAGCAAAGTGGGTTTCCTTGCCCTGTGCAATACCTAAGGCTCTGCCCCTTACAACGTAACAGGCATGCTGAGACAAAGAAACATGGCCCAAATGAAAGAACATCAAAACTCCAGAAAAAGAATTAAGCAATTAAGAGATAGCCAACCTATTAGATGCAGAGTTCAAAACACTGGTAATCAGGATGCTCACAGAAATGGTTGAGTATGGCTGCAAAAAGAAGGAAGAAGTGAAGACTATGCAAAGTAAAATAAAGGAAAATACACAAGGAACCAACAGTGAAGGGAAGGAAACCAGGACCCAAATAAATGATTTGGAACAGTAGGAATAAATAAACATTCAACCAGAACAGAATGAAGAAAACAAATTCAAAAAATGAGGAGAGGCTTAGGAACCTCTAGGACAACTTTAAATATTCCACCATCCGAATCATAGGGGCATCAGAACAAGAAGAGGAAGAGCAACAAATTCAATCTTATTTGAAAAAACAATGAAGGAGAACTTCCTCAATCTGGAGAAGGAAGTAGACATGCAAGTCTAGGAAGCTCAGAGAGTCCCAAAGAAGTTGAGCCCAAAGAGTAACACACCAAGGCACATCATACTTACATTAGCCAAGATTAAAGATAAGGAGAGAATCTTAAAAGAAGCAAGAGGAAAGGAAAGAGTTACCCTACAAAGCAGTGCCCATAAGACTATCAACTGATTTCTCAAAAGAAATCTTGAAAAAGGCAAGAAGGAGCTGCAAAGAAGTATTCAAAGTCATGAAAGGCAAGGACCTACATCCAAGATTACTCTATCCAGCAAAGCTATCATTTAGAATGGAAGGGCAGAGAAAGTGATTCCCAGATAAGGTCAAGTTAAAGGAGTTCATCATCACCAAGTCTTTATTATATAAATGTTTAAGAGACTTATCTAAGAAAAAAAAGATGAAAACTATCAACAGTAAAATGACAACGAACTCACAACTATCAACAACTGAACCTAAAATAAAAACAAACTAAGCAAACAACTAGAACAGGAATAGATACACAGAAATGGAGATGACATGGAGGGTTATCAGTGGGGAGAGGGAGGAGGGAGAATGGGGGAGAAAGGTCCAGGGAATAAGAAGCATAAATGGTAGGTACAAAATAGACAGGAGGAGGTTAAGAATAGTACAGGAAATGGAGAAGCCAAAGATCTTATATGTATGACCTATGGACATGAACTAAGGTGGTGAAATCTGGAGGCGGGGGGGGGGCATGCAGGGCACAGCGGGATAAAGTGAGAAAAAAACGGGACAACTATAATAGAATAATCAATAAAACATACTTAAAAAATGAAGTCAGTGTTCTTTTTGTTTACTATATTAATAATTTTTTTGATTATTAGTTACCCAAAACTAAGTCTGGTTGGGAAGTCCTTTACAAATAACACATGCAAAGCCACAGGGAAAAACAAAATCCTCTTATCAACCCTAGTATGTGTGTGCATCTATTTGAAATTAATCTAATACACTCCAGCAGAAGAAGAATGGGGGAAGGGTCCTAACCTTAAGAAGATAATAAAACAGCATTGCCCTAGCCAGGTGGCTTAGTTGGTTGGAGCTTTGTCCCAGACACCGAAAGGCTGCAGGTTCAACTTCCAGTCAGGGCACATACCTAGGTTGTGGGTTCATCCTGGGTTGGAGTGCATAAGGGAGGCAACGGATTGCTGTTTCTCTCTCCCCCCACCCGTCTTTCTTTCTCTCTCTCTAAAATCAATAAATGTATCCTAGGGAGGGCTTAAAAATGCTCCTATGTCTTAAATAATAAATAAATAATGAAACAGCATGCTATTGATGCATGAATAGGCACAGTGATGAATGGAATAACCAGAAATAAAGCAAAGTGCATATGATAAAGGTGGTATATCAAATGTGTGGGGGAAAGACAGGCTTTTGAATAATCATTTTAGGACTTTATAAATAATATTTAAATAAATAGTGGTAGTTATTTGAAAAAGAAAAAATTGGATACAGAGTTTACACATAAACCAGAATAAATTTCAAATGTATTAGAGAGCTGTAAGTAAAACAAACAAACAAATAAATCCTTATAAGTACCATCTGGGAGTGAGGAAGTACACTATGATTCAAAAATCTGTAAGTAATAAAAGAAAACACCAATAAAGTTGACTACATAAAACAAAAAACTCTCCAGGATCAAAAATAACTAAGCAAGGTTAAAGTACAAATGATCAACTGAGAAAAGTGTGTAACTAACAATACACATATTGGGGTTATATCCCTTATATATATATATTTTTTTAATTCTAAATAATGAGTAAAACAATAATGCAGTAGAAAATGGGCACAAGGTATGAACAAACAAGTCACCAAAAAGCAAATATAAATAAATAGTAGTCCTTAAACCTACAAATGGAGTCACAGTCTCACTGGTAACAAGAAAAATAAAAATTAAAATGATCATTTCTTATGTGTTAGATTAACAAACCCCCAAAAGTTTGGTAATAACAACAAAAGTTTGACCACATAATTTCTTGGTAATGTCATTGGGACGAGGCACTCTGCTACACTGCATCAGTGGGAAAGTAAATGACGTAATCCTTTCAAAGGAGGATTTGACAATATCTATTATTATATAGAATTGACTTTCCACACAAAGTTTTTCATTATAGTGTTATTTGTAATAGTAAAAGATTGGAAATAACCCAAATGTTCACCTATGGACAAATGAGTACATAAAGCATTACAACCAACAGGGTTCTCTATGTAACTACCAAAAAAAAAGAGAGAGAGATATTAATATGGAAGAAATTCCAAGACATTCAATTAAGGGAAAAAAAAGACAAAGAAAAAAAAAAAGTCATTTAAGGCCACTCTCTCCTTGATTTTCTGCCTGGAAGTCTATCCATTGAAGTCAATGTGGTGTTAAATCCCCTACTAGGACTGTATTTCTGTTGATCTCTCCCTTTATGTCCATCAACATATTTAGGTGCTCCTGTTGGGTGCAAAAATGTTTACTAGGGTTATATTCTCTTGTTAAATTGTTCCTTTTATCATTATGCAGTGTCCTTCTTTGTTTCTTATTTTAGACTTGCTTTTCAAGTGTGTTTTGTCAGTATAAGTACAGCTACCTCAGTTTTTTTCCTTTCCATTTGCATGAAATGTCTTTTCCCATTCTTTTACTTTTAGTTTCTATACTTTTCCATCTAAGATGTGTCTCTTGGAGGTAACATATATATGGGTCTTGTTTTCTTATCCATTCAGCTATCCTATGTCTTTTGGCTGGAGCATTTAAACTATTTACATTTAAGGTAATTACTGATAGATATGTAATTAGTGACAATTTATTTTCAGACTATTTTCCTCTGTTTCCGCCCCCCTGCTCCTTGTCCTCCTCCAAGCAAGCCCTGTAACACATTTGTTGCAATACTGGTTTGGTATTAACAAACTCCTTTAGCCTTTTCTTGTCTGGGAAGCTCCTTTTTTCTCCTTCAATTTTACATGATAGCCTTGCTGGGTAATGTAGCCTTCATTGTAGGTCCTTGCTTTTCATCACCTCGAATATTTCGCGCCACTCCCTTCTGGCCTGAAATGTTTCTGTTGAATATCAGATGACAGTCTAATTGGTGCTTCCTTGTATGTAACTACCCGCTTTTCTCTTGTGGCTTTTAGGATTCTCTCTTTGTCTTTAAGCCTTGTCATTTTAATTATGATGTGTCTTGGTGTGGGCCTCTTTGGGTCCAACTTGTTTGGGACTCTCTGAGCTCCCTGGACTTTTGTGTCTTTTTCCTTCACCATACTAGGGAAGTTTTTAGTCATTATTTCTTCAAATAGATTCTTGTTCCCTTGCTCCTTCTCTTTTCCTTCTGGTATTCCCATGATGTGGATGTTGTTATGCTGCATGTTGTCCAAGATGTTTCTTCAACTTCCCTCATTTTTAAAAATAAATTTTTTTTTGCTGCTGCTGCTGCTCAGCTTGGGCGTTTATTTTCTACCTGTCTTCCACTGATTTGATCCTCTGCTTCATCTAACCTACTGTTTATTCTTTCCAATGTACTATTTATTCCATATATTGCATTCTTTATTTCTGACTGGTCCTTTTTTATGGTTTCTGTGTCTTTTATCATGCTATTTAGTATCCTTATAATCATTACTCTAAACTCTCCATCTGAAAAATTACTTGCCTCTATTCCATCTAATTCTTCTTCTGGAGAATTCTCTTGTTCTTTCACTTGGGGTCTGTTTCTTTGTCTTCCCATTTTGGCTGCCTCTTTGTTTCTATGTATTAGGTAGATCTGCAAGACTCTGGTGAAGGCCTAAGTCAAATCCTGCTTGCGACTGGCCTTGGACAACCTGTTTGGAGCTATCAGTGATCCAGAGCTTGTGGTTCTCTCTGCTGGGCTTGTTTGTGAGCAGAATGAAGCAGGCTGTACACCAAAGCTGGCTTTTACCAGCACCAGGCCTGGGAGAGGGTAGGTAAATTCTCAGAGCTCTTAGAGATCCTCCTCTGCCTGCAGGCTTCTGTTAGGCTTAAAGACTGCATGTCTTCCACCTGTATTGCTCATCAGCTGGGCTTAAGTATCACAGGGTGCGGCAGCTGTGGGTGGGGCTACTGCTTCCCCTCACGCTGATGCCACTTGGAGAGGATTGCTCTGCACCTGAGAATGATGGTCTCTGCAGTATGGGGAATGACTCAGCACAGGGGTCCTGGCAGCTGTTCCTTCAGTTCTCTCCCCACAGCCACCAACCCCAGACTCTCCTCTCACGTCTCTAGTCCACTCTGCCCTCTCTCTGCTGGAGCCCAGGGTAAGTGGCTGCAAATGAAATTCTGTGTGTTATCCCTTTGAGAAGCTCTCTCCATCTCCAATCATCTCTCCGTGGCAGACAGATCCTGCTGCTTTTCATAGCCGTGCGTCATTTGGGTGCCTCTCCTGGTTCTGGTGCTGTAGGCTGGGGAGCCCAGCTTGAGGTTTAGACCCCACACTTCTCAGGAGGAATCCCCAGTCATTGAAATATCCCTCTGAAACTTCAGCTGCTTCCCATGGGAGCCCACTCAGTCCTCTCAAACATCCTGTGTACTACCTAGCAGTCACACTGTGGTGGTGTGGCTTCTTCTGTCTGTGCGTGGTTATAAGGCTTCTCTCCAGCTAGTGTTCAGTTAATTATTTTGGATGACTTTTCTATAATTTAGTTGTAATTCCAGTTTGGTCCTGGGAGGAGGTTAGTGTAGCTTCCACTTACTCTCCTACTATCACTGACAATAGCAATAGTCATCCATGAAGGGTAAAGCCACGAGGTAAAAGACATGGAGGGCCCTGACCAGTGTGGCTCAGTTGGTTGAGCACTGTCCCACAAAACGAAAAGCCACCAGTTTGAATTCCCTGCAGGGCACATGCCTGGGTTGAGGGTTCGAGGTACATACAATAGGTAACTGATCAGTTTCTCTCTCACAATGATATTTTTCTCCCTCTTTATCTCCCTCCCTTCCCCTCTCTCTAAAAATAAATAAATAAAATCTTTTTTTAAAAAGATTGGTAGAGAACTTATCACCAAGGGATCATATTTTCACCATCTGAACCCATTGATCAATCCTAGCATCACCAAAAAGCAGGGCCACTAGATATTATTATTGTGTACACTGTACCACTATACCCCAGCTCCCCAAAACTGAACCTGAATCTAATCAGCCTTCAGCTCTAACTTCCAGTCTATATCAAATAGAGAAAATAAAGTAACAAGTTAAATAAGCACAGGAAGCAATCAGCCAAATCCAGGATGTGGTATATTATCCATCATAACTCACTAGCTTTTTCAACATGTCAACGCAATTTTAAAAGGTGGTGAAGGGAAGAGGAATTGTTTTAGAATAAAAGAAACTTACGAAATGTAACAACCAAATTCACTAAGTAGACTTTGTAGGAATCTTAATTTGACTAAAATAACTATAAACAACATTTAGTCAATTAGGGCAATCTGAAAATGGACAGGGTATTAAATATTAAAGAAGTATTGTAATTATTTTAGGTGTGGTAATGACACTGTACTGTACAAGAAAACTTACTCTGCTGTTGTTGTCGAGTTGCATAACTTAGGAACTTTGGAGGTTTAGTGAAATTATTTATAACACTCCAACAAAAAAAGGGGAGGAAGAGGCTAGACAGACTGATGAATGTATGTAACAAGTATGGCTATTGAAGATGGGGAGCAGGTACAGGGCAGTTCATTGAACTCTCTATTTTGTATCTATTTGGAAAAGTAAAAACAAAACAAACTAAAAAAAGAAAAACCTTGTGTGAAGGTCACTGCCAACGGCAGCCAGCACTTGTGGCCAGAGTGCCCTCTTTAGCCAGAATCTCATTACTACTACTTTTTTTTTTTTTTAGAGATTTTATTTATTTATTTATTTTTAGACGGAAGGGAATGGAGGGAGAAAGAGAGGGAGAGAAACAGCAATGTGTGGTTGCCTCTCACGTGGCCCCCACTGGGGACCTGGCCTGCAACCCAGGCATGAGCCCTGACTGGGAATCGAACCGGCGACCCTTTGGTTCACAGCCCGCACTCAATCCACTGAGGTACATCAGCCAGGGCTACTACATCATTTTGTAACAACATTTAACTTAGGCAGTTGAAAATGGTAAACACTGTGGTTTCACAATTCTAAGAAATATGTTGATAAAAGCACACATACAGGGCTTGAAAGATGTCACTAATAATGTACATTATGCGAATTACCGGAGCAGAAAACTGGTTGCTGTGACTTACAATGGAGTTGATAATAACAAGAAAAAAGGGCAGCTTACTAAGAGCCCTCTGGCACAAATGAAAGAAGGAAGAGGGGAACCTGTAGCTGAGATGAAGAAGATGGCGATGGAGGTGGAGCAGGTGTTTGACATGAAGGTCAAAGTTTGGAAACTGAAGGACTCTGAAGCTGAGCTCCAACGGGATCATGAGCAAACGAAAAGGAATTTGGAAGCACAAAACAAAGAATTATAGGAAAAACGTCATCAGTTTGAACATAAGAAAACAAACTGGGAAGCCCAACAATGTATTTTAGAACAACAGAATGCTTCAAGAACCTTGGAAAGGAAGAAGGGAAGATCTTTTAAATCCTCTACTGACCATCATACATATTAGTTGCCAATACGCCAGTTTGGATATCAGTGTTTGTTGGATCCAATAGACCAATTTGCACCAGTTTTATCCTTAGTGATGGATTTAACAGCATGACAGAAATTATTATTGTTTGTTCTTGATGGAGATTAAGATGCTTTGAATTGTCTAGGGTGTTGTATACTTAGAAACTAACAGTTCTAAACCCCTTTCCTACATTTTCTTTCTTTCTTTTTTATTTTTTTATTAAACAGATGTCTTCAATTTAATACAAGAAAACATTTTACTATTGTACAATCATGTCCTCGTGGCTTGACTGCTTACAGGATATTCCAAAATAAAAGAACTCCGAAAGGTTTTTACTGAGGATAAATTGCCATAATATGATACAAGCTACGCTTCTCTATGATAATTATAATACAAAGTTTCCATCCAGTGCAGCGTATACAATACTGTAATTTAGTCTAACACAGTTGACCCTATTTTTTGACACTTCCATTGTATAAAAATACACATGGAAAAAAGAACGTACATGCCTACCACGCACCTACAGCTTTTTTGTAACAGCCTTTTTTGTTTGTTTGTATGTTGTTTTGAATTCTTTAAATATACATTATCCTCATTTAGTGCCCTCTTTAGCCAGAATCTCATTACTATTTCATTTTTGTAGTAACATTTAACTTAGGTATTTTTCATATACTGGCCCTGCTAAAATAGAATATAGCATCTAAAGGGAATTGCCTTTAATTCTCTTTTTACACTCTATGGTAAGTAGCAGGGGGGAAATACATTTATAGATCATTTCTAGGCAAAATTGTTGAGCTAACAACCAACCTCTTTCTATGTGGTCTCTTTATTTTACTAGAAATGGGAATCATGGCCTCTTGAAAAGAAAAAAAGTCACCATTCAGCTTTTAGCTGTATTCATATATTGCATATCTATTTTTTGTTTGTACTGTAAAAAATTCACGTAATAAACAATGTTGTGATGTAT
Organism: Micronycteris hirsuta; assembly: GCA_004026765.1. Taxonomy (NCBI): domain Eukaryota; kingdom Metazoa; phylum Chordata; class Mammalia; order Chiroptera; family Phyllostomidae; genus Micronycteris; species Micronycteris hirsuta. The sequence goes on from PVJI01011673.1 coordinate 19,834, forward strand.
AAAAATAAAAAACAAAAAACTTGTGGATAGAGATCTAGGTTCCAAAAACCATAGGACAGTGGGGATGAAAATGAACTATAGTGGTTACTCTTACCTTAAGAAAAAATCAGGAAAAAGAAACTAATTTTCATATATAAGGCAGCTGGAGGAGAAAGCTTGCTAGACAAAATATGAGCTAAAAGTCCAAAGAATGAGACAGGAATGGAATGCTGAACTCTAATTTCAGTCCTCTCAGAAGTCTGGGCACCACCCATGAAAAGTATTGGGAGTATTTCAACTTAAAAGACAGGAGTGGCCACAGGTTTACAAAGGACATCAAAAAAGCCTAATGTGGAAGAACTACTTACACGAAAAAGAGTACTGCTGTACAAAAAACCCTGAAATATCTACATTTTGTCCTAGAAAGTAAAAACATTCATTTATTTTAAAGTGAAAGATAAAGTGACATTTATAAACTCCCTGAAAGTTTAAAACTGGTATTAAATCCTCAAAGGTAAATAATTTTTAACATGGGAACTAGCCCAGAAAAACACAAGCTGCTTCTAAAACTGTAGAGCTATGAGCATGTATCATTATTCTTTATCAGTAGAAGAATTACAGACTTCCCCTCCTAGAAGCAGCGGCTGAATGGCACTGTTACCACTGTGTGATGGTTAAAACACACACATTATTTTAGGTAATGCTAAAAGTGCATTCGTGTATGTGGCATCCATGTTAAATTAAATGCTTGTATATGTACACTAGGGGTTAATATGCTTACTTTCTTTTTTACTTTCACTGGACATATTAAATTAACTTACATTTAATGATGTAAAATAATTCAAAGCTTCTTTTAATTGACCTGACATAATAAAAAACAGTTATAGCCATCAAGAGCACAGCATAAACTGTTCTTCTTAGGAGAATAATACATTAAAAATTCATTTTTGACAGTCATTAAACACTTCTATGTGCTGGAGTACCTTCTATGTGCTAGATACTATACTAGCTACTAGAAATACCAAGACAAATCTAAGGTAATAGAGAAAAAAACACTTCTGTCCCAGTTCTCTCAAAATTTCACTACAAAACAATGAGGAAAAACAAACTGAAACACCAACTCCACCCTGGAATACCTAAGAGTTAAATGCAACTGACTCAGCAGTCTCCTCCCAGGCAGCTGTAACCACAGAACTCTGGGAAGACTCAAGAGGTGGAGACACCAGGTATTGCAGAGGCAAGCTTATTTTAAGGATGGTTATACCTCCACGTCCCTGGTTCTCTTCTCCCACAACTATAGGAGATGAGAGGGCTATTCTTTACAGAAATTAAACCAAAGAGGCCCTGGACTAGAAACACCAAAATTTGGAGAGAGTGAAGATGAGGATGAAAAGAAATAAGGAGTGTAAATGACAGTATGCTGACATCACCCCTTGGAATCTCAGAACATTATTAACCAGAAAAATTACCCCAGCCCCACCCCAGGCAAGAAACTCAAAAAGTCTTCTTTGAAAAAGCTGTGCAACCCCAAAAGAAAAGATGTGTAGATAGCGAGATAGAGGACTCCTCAGTGAAAAAGTCAGCTTGTCCTTCCATCATCTGAGAATGAGGCAAAGTGGATTCCATGCCCTGCCTATAAGCACAGGACTTCTAGACAGCATTAGAGTGACTCTTACATACGAATAGATGGCCCAGGATCTCGAGACATTTGAGGAAATGGAAGCAGTGCAAAGAGTAAAAGGAAAAACTATAACAACCAAACTCTGTAATTATCAGTCCCAGGAAGAAAAGAAAGACATCTATAACACAACAACAATATTGGGGGGCAGGGAGGGAGCTGTAGTAGGGAGGATGCATGGAGACTTGCCTTGGGGTGGTAAACACACAATACAGTGTACAGATGCTGTGTTGTGGAATTGTGCACCTGAAACCTGTATAATTTTGTTCACCTCAATACATTTAACACAAAGAGGGGAAAAAAGAACAGTATGTCCCCCCAAAGGGATAATCACAGAAGGGCTCTTGGGAATTAAAACTGAAAAGGCAAAATTTTAAACATTAATACAAAACCTGGAAGATAAAGAAATCTCAGTACATATAATCCAATACTAAAGGGAATTCATGCATCCCACCGTGGGAATTGTAGCTCTAATGTTTCACGTCTAAGGCAGCAAGGACTCCCGTGGAACATGGGACAGCAAGCAGGACCCATGTGTATGACAGGAATTTCCTGTGGGAAATCAGGATAGTCTGTTTCTTAGATTTAAAACTTGCTCTTGCTAAAACCTCTCTCTCCCTGAATCAAAAGAACTTATGCTAATGCATGCCTAGCTTCCTCAAACCAGTGAGTTCAGCCCAAGCCTATTTTCTTTCCATTTGCATATCTATCCTCTTGATGTGCCATCTTGGGCGTCTACCACCTAATGTAAATCTACAATCCATGCATAGTTAATGAAGACCATTCAGATGTAATGTGCCCGAGAAACACCAATAAAAGGCCTGTCAACACAACGATGGGCCTCTCCAAAATGATAATGGAGGGGAGGTGCATCCCGGAATTTCTAGTCCAGTCTATTACGTGTGAATTTATTCACGCACCTGCCATGGCAATACAAATTTTGCTGGCCAGAATTCGCAACACAATACCAAAAAACAGATAATAGGATTATTCATTTAATAAATCAGTGTTTACACTATTATACGCCAAACTAGTATGCAACACTAATTTATTCAATGGTTTGTTAAATTATTGCTTTAACTAGAAGTAGTGATAAAACTGTATTGGAAAGGTAAGAGATAAGAGAGCTAAAGCATCATTTATCATAATAAGAAGTTAACTAATAGTTTCTAACATCAAAGAAACACAACACTAACATAAGGGTATTATTTAGAATTATGTGAGTAATACAATATCAAAGAGATGAAAGTGGCTGTCTCTGGCACAGATGAAAGGATTGAGAGGAAGAGACATACCACAGGATTGTTTTGGCACTATGGGCATATATCTAAATGGGGAATATATCCCCATTTATCACAGGGCATATATTCCACTTTGATAAAAATAGAGATTAATTTAAAAAAATCAATATGATGCCACCCCTATTTTTAAGAAGCTTATACTCAATTAGAAGAGACATGTAAAGCAACAATTGTAGTAGCATGTACTACATGATGTAACAGAAGCAATGTGAATAGCACAGAGGATCCTATCTCTGCCAAATGAGGAAGGTCTCTGAGATAAGGAGACACTTGAACTTCAGTTTTAGGGGTGAAAAAGGACTGGTCAGAGAGAGATGATGAGTATTTCACCCAGCAATAGTCTAAGTTTTCTTTCTAAAACACAAATGATAGCATTCTATACATGCACTTTTGCAACTTGCTATTTTTTTCACTTGATACATTGTAGAGTCTTTCCTCAAAAAGCCCTTAAAAATAACTTTTAGTTTCTCAAGGATTTTTTACTGAAGTCTCATATAAAGGAAGATAATCTATTTTTAATATGCTAACTACCCATTTTTTATTCACAACTATAATACATGCTTCTTATAAAAAATTAAACAATATAAAAAAATTAAAAAATCTCTTTGTTCCTCCTCACAAACTTCTCAAGGATAAGCACTTTTAATTTCCTCCTAGGTCATTTTCTATAAAAGTGGTAATACACATATACAGAGTGGGGCAAAAGTAGGTTTATAGTTGTAAGTACACAAAACAGACTTGATTCTTGTATTATTATTTATTAATTCTTGTATTATTTTCTACACGAACAACTGTAAACCTACTTTTGCCTCACCTTGTATATAAACACCATTGAATATAAGCAAATGTAATATAAAATAATGCTTTATATACCTATTATATCTTATGCACACACTAGACAATACACAAAGAATACACTTATAATCTTTCTTTTTATCCTCACCAGAGAATATGTTTATTCATTTTAGAGAGAGAGGAAGGAAGGGAGGGAGGAGAGGAGGGGGCGGGGAAGACAGAGGGGGTGAAAAGAGAGAGAGAGAAAAATATTGGTAAGTTGTTTCCCAGGTGCATACCCTGACTAGGGGATCAAACAAACAATCTAGGTATGTGCCCTGACTGGCAATCGAACCCACAATATTTTGGTGTATGGGATGACATCCCAAACCACTGAACCACCCGGCTAGGGCACATTCATATTCTTTAAAGTCTCTTACAGCCAAGGACTTAGTGATAAGAAATATTAAGAAACTCTACTGCATGTCACCTTACCTACACAATCACAGCACTCATCCCAAAGGGTCCCAAGACACAGCATACACTCCTTGCAGCAGGAACAATTACCTTCTCCAGGTCGGCACTGGCAGAGCTCCTAAAAATAAGACAGATGTTCAAACTTAAAATTCCAAATAACTATATTTAAAATTGTTATTTTTTGCAGTAAAACAATATTTGTATTTATAGCAATTTACTCTTCATTCATTTTTTATTAAAGATAATTAATTATTATAGGAACATAAATACCCACCATGTCAAGTACATTCATTTGTATTTTCTTTTTTTTTAAGTATATTTTATTGTCCTGGCTGGTGTAGCTTAGTGGACTGAACAGGGGCCTGAGAACCAAAGGTCGCCAGTTTGATTCCCATTCAGGGCACATGTCTGGCTTGTGGGCCAGGTCCCCAGTAAGGGGTGTGTGAGAGGCAACCACACAATGATGTTTCTCTCCCTCTCTTTCTCCTTCCCTTTCCCTCTAAAAACAAAGAAAATCTTTTTTAAAATACAGTGTATTTTATTGATTATGCTATTATAGTTGTCCCATTTCTCTTCTCCCTTTTATTCCCCTCCACCCTGCACCTCCCCTCCCACGGGCACTCTCACCCCTTCGTTCATATCCATGGGTTGTACATATAAGTTCTTTGGCTTCATTTCCTATACTATTCTTAACCTCCCCCTGTCTATTTTGTACCTACCATTTATGCTTCTTATGACCTGTATCTTTTCTCCCATTTTCCCCCTTCCCGCTGATAACCTTCCATGTGATCTCCATTCCTGTGATTCTGTTCCCGTTCTACTTGTTTACGTAGTTTGTTTTGGTTTCTGTTTTAGGTTCAGTTGTTGATAGTTATTAGTTTGTTGTCATTTTACTGTTCATATTTTTGATCACCTTCTTTTTCTTAGATAAGTCCCTTTAACATTTCATAGAATAAGGGCTTGCTGATGATGAACTCCTTTAACTTGACCTTACCTGGGAAGCGCTTTATCTGCCCTTCCATTCTAAATGATAGCTTTGCTGGATAGAGTAATCTTGGATGTAGGTCCTTCCCTTTAATGACTTCAAATACTTCTCTTCAGCCCCTTATTGCCTGCAAGGTTTCTTTTGAGAAATGAGCTGATAGTCTAACGGGAATTCCTTTGTACTTAACTGTCTCCTTTTCTCTTGCTGCTTTTAAGATTCTTTCATTTCCAATCTTCGGTAATGTAATTATGACGTGTTTTGGTGTGTGCTTCCTTGGGTCCAACTTCTTTGGGACCCTCTAAGCTTCCTGGACTTCATGGAAGTCTAGTTCCTATGCCAGATTGGAGAAGTTCTCCTTTATTTTTTCAAATAAGTTTTCAATTTCTTTCTCTTCCTCTTCTACTTCTGGCATCCCTATGATTCAGATGTTGGAACATTTAAAGTTGTCCTGAAGATTCCTAAGTCTCTCCTCATTTTATTTGAATTCTTGTTTCTTCATTCTGTTCTGGTGGCTTATTTCTTCCTTCTGCTTAAAATCATTGATTTGAGACCCGGTTTCCTTCCTGTCACTGTTGGTTCCCTGTACATTTTCCTTTATTTCACTTTGCATAGCCTTCACTTCTTCCTCTATTTTGTGAACATACTCAACCATTTCTGTGAGCATCCTGATCACCAGTGTTTTGAACTGTGCATCAGATAGGTTGGTTATCTCTTGATGGCTTAAGTTTTATTTTTGGAGTTTGGATCTGTTCTTTCATTTGGGCCATATTTCTTTGTCTCAGCACACTTGTTTTGCCGTAAGCGGCAGAGCCTTAGGTATCTGCCATGGCAGGGCAACCCACATTGCTTCAGTGTGACACTGTATGTGGGGGAGGGGTCCGAGATGGAACAGTTGTGCTTGCTAGGCTCTCAGCTGGCTTTCAGTCACTTCCCCCGCTACCCACAAGCAAATTGGGCCCTTCTGGTGCTGATTCCCAGGTGGGTGGTTTTGTGTACATTCTAGGACCCTGTGGGTCTCTACAGCAAACTGTCTTGTGAGGGTAGGAGTTTCTCCTGCTGCCACAACCCCCACAGGTTCTTACAGCCAGATGTTTTGAGGCTTTATTTCCCAACGCTGGAATCTGGGGTTGCATGATCTGCCTCACTCCCCAGTTGTTCCTCCCACTTATCTGCAGGCAAATGTGGGACTGCCTGCTCTGCCAGCCACCACTTTGCCACGAGTCCTCTCCACCCAGCTGCTCGTCTCCACCCCTCCTCCCGGTCTGCATAAATGTTGCTTCTTTAACTCCTTGGTTGTCAGACTTCCATACAGTTCAATTTTCTGACAGTTCTGATTGTTTTTTGTTTTAAATTTGTTGTTATCCTTCTTTTGGTTATGCAAGGAGGCAAAATATATCTACCTACGCCTCCATCTTGGTCAGAAGCTCTGTATTTTCTTTTGGAAACACTCAATGAACACATTTTGGATTTACCTTATTTTGAAATATTTATACAGTAAAACATTATACTTTATAACCAAAAACTTTACCTCCCACACACTACCTCAAAAAGTAACAACACAAGAACAAAATATGCTTTTCAGCTATTAGTTTCAATGTTCAAATGAATCTAAATGAATAGCTAACTTGAAGAGGGAGGTATGGTTTCTCAGTGTACAGTGTGAACAAAAGCATCCTATAAAAACTGTTATTTTTGCCCTGGCCAGATTGCTCAGTTGGTTGGAGTGTCATCCTATGCACGAAAAGATTGCGAGTTTGATCCCCAGTCAGGGCACATACTGAGGTTGCGAGTTCAATCCATGATAGGGGTATATACAGGAGGCAACTGGTTGATGTTTCTTTTATGTCAATGTGTGTGTGTGTGTGTGTGTGTGTGTTCCCCCCCCCCCACACACACACACTCCTTCCTCTCTGAAGATCACCCTGTATCTAAGGGGTCTGGAAATAGATTGTGTCTCTTGATCAGAGGAATGGCAATGTTACACTGACAAGACAGTGAGCATAGGGGAAATAACTGCTGTCTTCTTTGTAAACAGTGTATCACACCATACTGTTTTAGTATGTTGTATATCAATAAAAATAGCAGTCCTTTTTCTATTTTTTTAATCCTCACCTGAGAATATGTTTATAGATTTTAGAGAGAGAGGGAGGGAGGAGGAGGAAAGGAGAGAAAAACAGAGACAGAGAGGGAGGTGACATTCAAATCTGCTCTGAGTATAGCCCTTAAAGAGTAGTGAATGCTGCCACTCTCTCCTAGAACTTTGCCCAGCTGCCATGTGCAGCCTGGGAGAAGGCTAGGCTGGCAAGTTGGTCGACCTGAATCCATCCTAGCTCATCCAGCCTCTAACTAACTAGCAGCTGACAACAGACACAGGAATGGGCTCAGAAAAACCACCCCGCTGATAACAAGTCCAAATTGCCAACCCACAGAAATAAGACTAAATAAATGGTTATTATTTTAAACCACTAAACTCTGAGGTAGTTTATTACTTAATGAAGGCAAATTAACACAACTTGCTTTATAAATGAAGATTCAAGGTAATTCCGTTAGCCTTTAACACCAGCCAGCCACTCCCAAACAGATCCAACTTAGAAGGGAAATTCTGTAGCTGCCGATGCCTACTTGGCTTTCCCTGGGTTATGAGGTAGCACATAATATTTACTCCTATTAAATTTGTCTTAGTACATTTCTAAACTACTAGAGTCACTTCATCATTCTAATATGACCTATATTTTGCTATTGACATTTAATCACACTGATAATAAACACTGATATGTAATTCCTAATTTTTTCTTCTCCAAAACTCCCCTAGCCATTACACAGCACTTTGAAGAATGAACACTTGAGCTGTTTTCTAACTGATTTGTCAGTTTGATGTCAATGGTATCTGTAGAGTCGGGCTGTTTTCCATGTACTGCAGACCACAGGTAACTGCTGGGCCTGTCAGAAAGAGAGGGACTAAAGGGGCAGAGACTTCCTGAGTACAGACGCGTCATCATAAAACTGGTGGTACTTGATTTGGACAAGCTCAAACGTACTTGGAAATCTATTGTACAAAAACAGTCACCAAAGGTATACTTTGTGAGTTCTTTCTCCATGAAAACCTCTCTTTAGAATGAGAGAAAATTTTCTGAGTACACATTTTTTAAAAAACACTATCAGAGTTAAGGATATGGATTCTTTTTGGGTTTTAGTTTTATAAAGGTTGCCACTTAGTCATAAGAAATAAAGCTTCTTTTAAATTTTGATATACATTTTACGTAGAAAATATCCTTTTACTATCTTAGTTGCTTATATTTACATTATCTATTTAGCTGAGGAGAAACAAATTAGAAAAGTAACACGTTTATTCAAGAATCCATTTTTCCTTTTCCCCATCTATCACAGCTTCCAAATGGTAGCCTGTTAAATGAATGAATGTATATAGTGCTAAATAATTTTTAAATAAATGTCAACTTAATGTCTCCCATTAGAGAAACTGAGGTTTTTAAAGCATTCATTTTGCCTTTTATTGTCAGGTATTTGTGAGGTGTTTTAAATTGAAACAAAAGGGTGAGTGATATCCTAAGAGCACTGCCAACTAATGGAGGGTTAAAACTATGACAATTTAAAAATTGCTTGAACTTGCCCGGATTACTCAGCCCTCAAGATTCAATCTACTTCACACCCTCTTAATAAATGCCTGTACTTTTACATGTCAGTGCAACAGAATAATGTACAGTAGTAATGTACTTACAGATTATAATATACTGGTAGAATACAAAGTGGGAGGCTACAGAAAGCTGAAACATGAGGGAAATGACTTAAAGATAAACTTCATTACTAATCTGTTAAAAAAAGGCTCCTAAAACTGGATGAATGCCAAGTAACAATATGGTAGTAATTTTTTTATTTCTATCTTATCACAGAAAAGACTGAAACATTTTTGTTCTAATAAAACAAATTTAATCACATAAATTAAGAAATTTTACAGAGTGATTAAGCCTCAGGACATATGAAAATAAAACCTCTATTCTTCATAACTCATTCTTTACAGGAGATTGGGAAATAAGGAAAATGAGACCCTCACATCAACCTTTTAGTCAACATTTGTGCCTTTTCAATTTTTGAAAATATTGGGTTGGCCAAAAAGTTTATTTAGTTTTTTCTATACAATAGCTCTAGTAGTGCTTAGTTATCTTTAACTTCATTCAAAACAATTTTGTTAGACTGTATTGTGACAGCTGTCATATCAGCATGCATTTAAAAAAAACTTATCAAAATTGGTGAATTTGGGGCAGCCATATTAATATTGAAGATGGAAGGAGATAAATAACATTTTCAGCATATTATGCTTTATTATTTCAAGTATAGTAAATATGCAACTTAAACACAAAAAAAGATTTGTTCAGTGTATGGAAAAGGTGCTGTGACTGATCAACCATATCAAAAGTGGTCTGCGAAGTGTTTTGGTAACTGACATTTTGGGCAAATAATTCTTTGCTGGGGGCTGTCTTATGCATTAGAAAATGTTTAGCAGCACCTCTGGCCTCTACCCACTAGAAGGCAATAGTGGGACATAGCCAACATATACAAAATATCCAAATCAATAAAGTTATTGGTGAAAATGAAAAGTGTGTCTTTTATTTACGGGAAAAACTAAACAAACTTTTTGGCCAACCCAGTACACTTTTCACATTTCAGGAGAAAATTCCAGGCAAATTTAATATATAACATTTAGGATCTCAAAAACCTAACTACAAACCAAGAGAGCAAAAATATCCCTGGCTGGTGTGGCTCAGTTGTTTGGAGTGTCATCCCATAGACCAAAGGTCACAGGTTTAATTCCTGGTCTGAGAAAGAAACCAATGGATGTTTCCCTCTCTCATCAATGCTCCTCTTTCTCTTTCTCTTTGTCTCTCTCCTTCTCTTTGTGTGTGTGTGTCTCTCTCTCTCTCTCTGAAAAGCAATGAAAAATGTCCTCCAGTGAGGATTAAAAAAAAGGAACAAAAATATATGGTAATCATTTGCTCTATGACTATTGTTAAGAAATACATAAAAACAATGAATTTCCATATGTAAATAATTATGAATAACAGCCATGTGTAGCTCATCAGGTAATTCATCTTTTCAATTTACATGTCTTTTAAAATCACAGTATTGAATAATATTTGGTCATAAACATTTGGAAATGTATACTTTAATTTTCTTGACAGCAGGCAAACTATGGTTAGGATGAATGTTTCTAAATATAAAACACATTTCCACAGTGCTTTGAATCTAAGTATTGGAAATACAAAAGAAAACAAAACAAACAAAAAAAGAAAACAAAACAACTCAAAATGTAACTCTCTGTGATAAATCAATGATCGCAGAAATAATTACTCCATTTGAAAGTGTTAAGCAGAATCTTCAGGACACTGAAAAAGATATCTTTACCTCTAGTTGTTTTAGTCATGAGGTTATACATGAATCTTCAGTAATCAGAAAGAGGTCAGAGTCAAGATAAAAGTAATGCCTTTAAAATTTCAGATATGCATTTGAATTATAAAAGACTTTGAAAAATATTTACTAGAGTACAAGGAAAAAAACTCTCAAATTCTTCCCTCTTTGGTAAATTCCTCTGCATTTGTAACAAAATAATGATTGTATACTCTCCTGTACTATAAGCAATTCCCTATTGTAAAAATCTGTCAACATAATAGCTGCATAATAGTACATTCTATGTACCAAAATTTAGAAATAGACTTTAAGTTCCTCACCCTTCCACACCCTGTCCACATTCTCATTCTTTATCACTACCTTCAAAAACTTTTATTTTCCATCTTACTATTATTTCAAAGTCTCCACTTATTAAATGGAAAATATGGTTGAGATGCAGAACTTTCTGTTTGGAAAAATTTGGCTATTTATATATTTTATTAACTTTACTGACTTAACTTGAATACTGCTCAATTGAATGGAATCATGTCATCACAATCAAACACAAAGTTTACAGAACTCCCAAAAAGATTGATTCAATGATTCCATTTATTAACTGTACCACCTCCCCAAAGTTCCTAAGAGAGTTTTATTCATCACTAACAGGCATCATGCTAAGTGTTTTATATGCATTATCTTGAATCTCATAGAGCCTTAACAATATACTTATTTCATTTTTCTAGTAAGGTTAGGAAATTTGTACATCATTCAATTAGTAAGTGGCTGAGGTTTGATCCCAGTTTTGGTTTGCTGTGCCTGCTGTTTAAACACTAGAATGAGACATATGAAATTTATTTCTTATTCATTTAGCATTTCAATAATTATAGTTATTACTCTTTCTTAAAGAGAATGTGTCCACAATTAAAGTTAGTTAATCCTTAGGTTGTTCAATTAAAGGCATTATATCTTTCACTCTTAGTATCTGAACAATTAGAACTGCTCTTGCCCAAGTTTAATCATTGTTTGTAAAGGTAAAATAACTACCATTGGCCAAGAGTTGCAAAACCAGTGAGCTGGAATTTAATAGTTAATTCTTTTGTTGCTTTAGTCAGTTAATTACCTTATCATCTGCTTCCCTAGTCTGCAAGTCTGAGAGAAAGTGTGGGTGTTACTCATGGTACAGATTAAAAGGCTGAGAAGGAGTGGGTTACTAATTTGAGTTCATACACCTGGGGCTCTGACATCAGGTTTTCTGACTCAAGGCTGTTCCTATTTACCACTGCTCTTACATGTGAGAGCCAGAGTAATAATGAAATAAGACACCTGTTCTCTGTGTGAAGGACTATGATAGAAATTCCCTAAAGTCTGGTAATCATGTTGATCAATAATTTTATGATGGAAAAATAAACATTTTATATTAAATGGAAAACAAATTTATACATTTGGGCTATCTCATGTTGACTAAAAAGGGTATCTAGAGAGAATTTAGCAAATTCCTTAAAAAGCTTAAGAAAATGAAAATCTGGCAAGATGAAAAGTTTTGAGGAAGAATCTACCATATTTTTCGGACTATAAGATGCACCAGACCATAAGACACACCGAGGTTTTAGAGCAGGAAAATAGGAAAAAAATTTTGAGGCAAAAAATGTGGTAAAATATTTAATAACATAAATAACATAATATTTCACCAATGTAAATGTAAACAGAACTCAGGAAAGCTACATTCGGACTATAAGACACACCCCCACTTACCCCCCAAATTTGGGAGGGGAAGTGCGTCTTATAGTCCAAAAAATATGGTAATTATTTAAAATGTATTTTACTACAACAGTATTCAGGAAAACCTTGAATATGATATAGAATTTCAAATTTTTGAATGCCAAAAGACAGAGGTTTTACATAATCATTCAGTTAACTTTAACAGAAAATCTTATTTTCTATACACCTAAGGTTCTGGTAAGATCTTAATCCTCTATGCAACATAAATGATGGGTATCATTCATGTAAGACTAAGACCAGACTTTAAGAGTAAAAACTTATTTTATGAACTTCCAAATTTCCAGGTTAGAAATGGAAACTAATAACTTGAGAAGAATCTAATATATATTCTGTTCAGTTACTGATAAATAGTTCCATTCTCTATCTATTGCCAAGAGCTGAGAGATCTGTTAGTACTGCTGTTAAAACAGGGAAACATCATTACTGAGAACACTACAGTCTAGTAGACAGCAAATGACTGGAACTTACAGGATCTGGATTCGAGCTGCAGCATATAACACTGAGTCTCAGCATGTCAGTCATAAAAGTGGGGTGGTAACGTTGGGTTTACCGTTATAGACTTCAGCATCCAAGTAAGATGATGGCTATCAAAATACTTTGGTGACTCGGCAGTCCCTCTCGTAGATAGGGATGAGACATGTCCACACAAAGACCCATATGTGAAAGTATATCAACTTTATTGATAATCACCAAAACCTGAAAACACCCCAATGTTCATTAGCTAGTAAATAGATTAAAAAAATTGTGGTACAGCCACACAATAGAATATTACTCAGCAATACAAAGGAAAGAACTACCTGAAACATGCAATAACTTGGATGAATTTCAAAAGTATTATACCAGATGAAAGAAGTCAGATAGAAATAAAAGGCTACATTCTATATGATTCTGTTTATGTGATAATCTAAAAAAGTTGAAATTGTACGGACAAAGATCAACTCAGTGGTAGTCAGGCACTAAGGCTGTGGAGGGGGCTAGTTTCGACTACTACAGAGCAAAAGGGAACTTTTAAGGGAAATGAAAATATTCCCTATTTTGACTGTGGTGGCCACATGAGCATATGTTTGTTAAAAATCACAGAACTGTATACCAAAAAAGAGCAAATTGTATGTAATTAAACCTCAATAAATATGACAAAAATGCACTGCAATTATCAGGGAATACCTTATTTTACCCTTGAAAGACCAGTATGGTACACTGCAGTCCATAAATTTATTATTTTAATAAACCAGAATAGAATAATATAAAGCACTATATAAATGCAAGCTGGTATTAATGAAAGCAATACAGAAGACAGTTCTTCTAACTGTGAAAATATACTTCTCTGTTTTATTTTTAAGCTAAAACTAAATTTCTCAAAAGTAACAAACACTTTTTTTTTTTACAAAGAAGTACAAAATACTGCTAGTCAAAAATGCAGAATACACCATGACCAGTACAGTTCAGTTGGTTGCACACTGTCCTGCAAAGCAAAAGGTTGCAGGTTCGATTCTCCATCAGGGCACATGCCTAGGTTGTGGGTTTGGTCCCCAGCTGGGGCATGTACAAGAGGCAACTGATTAATGTTTCTCTCTCATATTGATGTTCCTTTCCGTCTTTCCCCCTCCCTTCCCCCTCTCTCTAAAAAATAAATAAATAAAATTTCATTAAAAACTGCAGAATACAAAAGATGGATATATAATATAGTTATTAAAAATCATCTTAACATAGAATAAAAACCTAGAAAGGACTATATTAAAATATTAAAAGTAGTCTGTGTTTGTAAATAGAACTATGAATGATTTACTTTCCTTTTTCTCCTATGTATTCTGTGAATTTTTTAATATGAAATGTTTTTATAATGGCAAATAAACATTTAATTTATTTGGGTAGTATGACTGAAGATCCAGTTTAATGTTCATACGATTATTTTTAAAAAATACTCAAAATACAAACTGAGGTTCTTAAATATTAAATTAAGCAAACTCTAAGTAATTATATCTTTTCAAATTAATTTATTGGGGTCACACTGGTTCACAAAACCATACAGTTTTCAAGTGTACAACTCAACAAGACATCATCTGCACATTGCATTCTGTGCCTATTGCACCTATAATATCTTGACCTAAAAAAAAACCCAAAAATGCCAAAGAGGACTCAGGGACATGGACACCAGTGTGGTAACTGCTGGGGGAAAGGGAGTGTAAGGAGACTAAATGGTAATGGAAACAATATATAATAAAGATTAAATAAAATAAATAAATAAAATGAAAATAAAAAAGTTTAAAAAGCCTCAAGAATGTAAGCACAAAGCTAATTAAGTAAATGCCTATTGCATAAGCATTGGTAATCAACAAAGCATTACACTGTACCTAAGCCGATATTATTCGCACAACTTTTTCTTAAATGGGTATTTAAAAACAAATATATAAAACACTTCTGGCAAGATGGAGGCGCAGGTAGACACACTGTGCCTCCTCACACAACCCAAAGAGGAAAAACAGCAATTTAAATAAATAAAAGCAGCCAGATCTGACAGAAAATCGAACTGAGTGGAAGTCCGACGACCAAGGAGTTAAAGAAGACACGTTCACCCAGACCGGTAAGCGGGGCGGAGCCAGGCAGGAAGTGCTTGGTGAGCAAGGCAGAGAACCGCAGTGAGCCAGGGGGTGAGCGCACGGCAGGAAGGCGGATTGTCGAGCGGTACCCGCTGCGCTGCAGCTGCCAGGAGAGACCCGCGGCGGGCGTGCCTGACCAAAACGCAGCCAGCACCCGGCCCACCCGGATCCAGCGGGGCGAGGTTGGTGGACCCGGTGGGCCCTCATTCGCGTGCAGATAAACCGGGAGAAAAAGGTGGGAGCGAAGCGGACGGAGCAGCAACCCACCAACTCGGGGAAATAAGACCTCAAACCACCAATTGAAGGCACCTGTGGGGGCTGAGGCGGTGGCCGGAGGAACTCACAGGAGAGTTCGTTGGGAAGACCCACAGGGGCTTGGAACTGTGCAGGCCTGCCCACTCAACTCGGAGCCAGCGCAGGGGGGCCCAACTTGCTTGGGGGTAGCAGTGCAGAGAGCGGAGCAAGCACCATTGTTCTCCCAAGACCCGCCCCCACAGGCTGCACCACCACACGACGACTAGGGTTACCCCCGCCCCCACGGGCAGCATCACAAAATAACGACGTGAGTTGACCAGCCCTGGTGAACACCTTAGGCTCCGCCCCTTAAAGCAACAGGTGCACTGAGGAAAAAAATGGCCCAAATGAAAGAACACATCAAAGCTCCAGAAAAAATACAACTAAGTGACGAAGAGATAGCCAACCTATCAGATACACAGTTCAAAGCACTGGTAATCAGGATGCTCACAGAATTCAACAAAAAATTGTTGCAATTACTTGAACAAATGAAGGATAATGAGGGAAAATCTGCAGGGAACCAATACGGATGAGAAGGAAACTGGGACTCAGATCAACGGAGTAGACCAGCAGAAAGAAAAAAACATCCAAACAGAAAAGAATGAAGAAACAAGAATTCAAAAAAATGAAGAGAGGCTTAGGAACCTCCAGGACATCCTTAAATGTCCCAACATCCGAGTCATAGGGGTACCAGAAGGAGAAGAAGAAGACCAAGGGATTGAAAACTTATGTGAACAAATAATGAAGGAGAACTTCCCCCAAGCTGGTGAAGGAAAAAGACTTCCAGGAAGTCCAGGAAGCTCAGAGAGTCCCAAAGAAGTTGGACCCAAAGAGGAACACACCAAGACACATCATAATGACATTACCCAAGATTAAAGATAAGGAGAGAATCCTAGAAGCAGCAAGAGAAAAGGAGACAGTTACCTACAAAGGAATTCCCATAAGACTGTCAGCTGATTTCTCAAAAGAGACCTTGCAGGCAAGAAGGGACTGGAGAGAAGTATTCCAAGTCATGAAAGGCAAGAACCTACACCCAAGAATACTCTATCCAGCTAAACTCTCATTTAGAATGGAAGGGCAGATAAAGTGCTTCTCAGATAAGGTCAAGTTCAAGGAGTTCATCATCACCCAGCCTTTATTGTATGAAATGTTAAAGGGACTTATATAAGAATATAATCAGGAAAAGAAAAAAGCAAGCAAAATGTAACCAGAGACATTGAAATTAAAAACAATCGGACAGTATCCAGAGGGGAGGGGGAAGGGGACAATGAGGGGAAGGGTATTCAGGAACTACTATAAAGGACACAAGGACAAAACCAAGGGAGAGGGTGGAAGCAAGGCGGGGAGGTGGGTTTGGCTGGGGTTGGGGGATGTGGTGGGGGGGAAATGCAGACAACTGTAAATGAACAACAATAAAGTAATTAAAAAAATAAAAAAAAATACATAAAACAAAACATCCTCAAATAATTAGCCTTTATTCAAAAGAATAAGCATAATTATATTATGTTAGGTTACAACAAACTTATTTTGACAAATACTCTTTAAGGAGGACATCAAACAAACTTTTAAACCTGGAAAAAAATATCTTAGTGAACCTTATCATCATGTTGTTCTTTATAAATTTCAACTGATTGGAAAACTTCGGCTCTGAAAATAATATCAACTTCAGTGAAACACCTGAGAAGAGTAGTGTTCTCTTTTGACTAAATAAATCAGCATACAAGTTCATATATATACATGAACTACCAAAATATGTCATATGTCACCCCTTTCTTATATAAACCTAGTAATAAAAATTTAATCCTACTTTAAAAGTTCCCTAACGAAATTTTTTAAAAGAATCCTGCTGGAGTAAGGTGGGGGTAGGTATAGATGAGACTGGACTTGCCATTTGTTGATCACTGTTTAAGCTGACTGATAGGGTAATGGGGAATTATTTTACTATTTATTCTTTCTATTTTATATTTGAAAGTTTCTCCATATTTTATATATGAAAATTTCCATGTTTCCACATGAAATCATTTTTGTTTTAATATAATAATTCTATAAGTGAAACAGCCAGTGAAAATAAATTTTAGTATTCTCTTACAAATTTTAGCAGCTATTCTAACTGCATTAAACAGTTGAAGGGAAACAATGACTTACTCTGTTAAATTGTATCAGGCCTAACTCATTACTTTTGGAAATTAATTTCAAAGATTTTCATGAGCTGTTAACTGAAGCAATGAGTTAGAGCCACAACTTTTAAGAGCAGAGAAGTAGCATGAAGAAGAAAATCACTACAGGAAAATAAGGTAATGTTTGTAAGAGGAAACATTGTATATTTTAAACCAAAATATTACTAGCATTAGTAACAAATCAAGATAATTGTAGCAAGAAGCTAATGCAGAACTTAATTAGCACCGATTAAGGAAGGAAAAAGGAAGAGAAAGTTAATATTTTTTAGTTTACTGTGATAAAGTCTTGAAGTTATGTGAACTATTTATATTTTTAACTTGACAAAATACACTTTAAAAATTAGAATTATTAATAAGAAACTACAGTGAAATCCCAACTTATTTCAGAAAATCTAAGATCTGATTAAAAGTTAAATTAATTTTTAGAATAAAAGAGCAGAATGTCAATTTAGTACATAAAGGTACTAAATAAATATTCAGATAACTAGTAAAGTGTTAAAAATAATGCATCAATGATCTCTGAACCTAAATTTGACTATTTTCATGAAATATAATGTTTGTATTATCCTAAATATGACCATAAATATTAGCCAAAGTACTCACAAGTCAGTAAGGGTTTTTTAAGTTCATAATACAAAATGGGTCTTAAGATTTCTAGGGTAAAAGCATAATATTGATCCAAATTTTAAGTGTTCTTTTCACACAGCAAAAGAAAAAACTAGAAAGATCTTGTTAAAAGCAAAATCCTATATTACCATTTTTGCCCCAGAAATAGGACAGCTAAACCACTCATTATATGAGCAAGGAAATACACCAAGATGACAATGTTACTTTCTTGATGTTTAAAGTTAGATTTCTTTCCCTTCAGAAGAGCAAAATAAGTATTTACATAGGAACCACCCTTTTTTGTAGCAACTTGAAGGAGTGGCAGGAATGACTGTGATGCCTTGTGGCCATGTTGGTAAAAAATATTTACATAACTATGAGCTTCCAGGGAAAATTTTTTTATATTTAGTTATTTCAAGAGTTGCAGAGAGCTCAATATAAACAAATGTTCTAACTCACCCTCACGGTACATCATTTCAACACTACAGATGTTGTTTAAACCAAACCAAAATAACAAAAAGAAAACCTAAATTTCATCTAAGAGGAAAGTAATATCTTTCTGTAAACTTTAATAGCATAGCCTTTCTTAAACTACTTCTGTCTGAGATTTGATTTGGTACATGTTCTTCTTCTGTAAGTTTAAGGAGAAAAGCTATTATTGTCATCTAAAATGTTAGTGTCTTGCACTTTGTTGAATGTCAAAGCAGAATTTTAATAATTTATTACGTGCAATGGAAGGCAAAACTCCAGCAATTCTTAACATTTCAGAGCAGCAAACACTATTAAAAACCTCCTGAAAGCCATGGACTGTTTTTCCTCTTTTATATTGTACATATGCAATTTTGACTATAATTTTAAGGATGCCATAAGCCTTTAAGCCTTCCAAGGACCTCACTTAACAATTCCTGGCACATGAAACATCAACAACCAATTTGTTCACCAACTGAAGAAAATAGAAATAAAAGAGGGCATTAAAGTTCAAGTTTCAATCAGACCAGGTAGACTATCCTATACACTAGAGCAAAAAGACAAGAACGAGGGATCTACTGTCCACCCACCCACTCCAACCACAGCAAGAAAACCAGCCAATCAAAACAAACAAACCAAAAACTTTTCTTCAGGAAAATGATCAGCTGCAGAGCAGGGCTTCCCTGCTCCTCAAGTGAAATCCTCTAGTCTGTATATGGCAGCCCTGTCCCCATATACAGTCACACAACCATGCTTTGTATACCTCATTCTTAACTACAATGGGCAACTAAGTAATACTAACACTGTACATTTGAGGAAGACCTGCCACATGAAAGACATAAATTAAAAGAAAAAATAATCTTGAAAGACATATCCAGGTAACAATACACTTTCAATAAGTATCCTCAAAAATATGTGAGAAAATAGTACATTCAAAAACAAGTGAGAGTGTTAACATAAAAAATTAACAAGCAGAAAATAGTGCTCTTAAAAATTCAAAGTTCTTGCTGAAATTAAAAAATTCAATACAAAGATTCAAAGGTAAAGTCAATCTCCCAGAAAGCATAAGAAGAAGATAAAAACAGATTTAAGGTCTACCTCACTATATAGAAGCAAAGAATAATCTGAAAATTAAATTAAGAAAACAATTCCATTTATAGAAACACCAAAAGGAATATACAATACCTATGAACAAATTTAATAAAAGAAGTATAGGACCTGTACACTGAAAACTACAAAATACTGTTGAAAGAAATAAGATCTAAATAAAAGGAAAGATATTTCATGGTTATGAATCAGCAGAGTTAATACTTGGAAGATAACAATACTTCCCAAATTGATCTGACTCTATACAATCCCAATGAAAATCCTACCTGGCAATATCAAAGGCACACTCCATGAAAGAAAAAACAGATAAGCTAGACTTCATCAAAATTAAAAACTTCTATTCTACAAAAGACAGTTTAAGAGATGCAAAGACAAGACACAGATTGGAAGAAAATATGTGCAAAAGCATATCTGATAAAGGACTGTTATCCAAAATATACAAAAAACTCTTAAAACTCAACGGTAAGAAAACGAACAAATTAAAATCTAAAAATGTACTAGAGATATAAACAAACCCATCACCAAAGATGATAAACAGATGGCAAATAAAGCATATGGGAAAAAAATGCTCAACTTCATGCCATTAGGGAATTGCAAATTAACACAATGACATACTAATATATACATATTAAAATGGTTAAAATTCAGGAGATCCAAGATGGCGGAGGAGTTAAGCAAAAGCTACATTAACCTCCTCCCAGGACCAATCTGCACTTACAACTAAATTGTAGGGAAATCATCCTGAATAACCAACTTAAGACAAGCTACAGAGAAGCCTTATAACCACAGACAGACAGAAGAAACCACTACACCACAATGAGACTGGTAGGGAGTGCACAAGGCTGACTGGGCTCCCACGGGTGGCAGCTGAAGTTACTGTGGGATATATCAATGACAGGGGGTTCCCCCTGAGAAGTGTAGGGTCGAAACCCCAAGCTGGGCTTCCCAGCCTACAGCATCAGAGCTAGAAAGGAACCTAGACAACATCCAGCTGTGAAAGGCAGCAGGGTTTCTGTCTTCCAGGGAGAAATGGCTGAGATTCAGAGAGACTGTTAAAGGGCCAACACACCAAATTTCGTTTACAACCACTTACCCTGTGCTCCAGTACAGGGAGCATAGAGTGGACTAGAGACACTTGAGGGGAGTCTGGAGTTGGTAGCTCTGGAGATAGAACTAAAGGAACAGCTGCGAGGATCCCTAGACTGAGTCATTCTCCACACTGCTGGAGCCGTCTTGCTTAGGCAGAGCACTCCTCTCTAAATGCATCAGTCTGAAGGGAAGCAATAACCCCACCCCCAGGAACTGCTCTGACCTACCTTGTAAAGCTTAAGCCCCACTGCTAAAGGCTTGATTAGTTTAAAAGCTGATTAGTTAATGGCTGATTAGATTAATAACCAAGGTAGAAAATACAAAGAGGCAGCCAAAATAGGAAGGCAAAGAGACCCCAAATGAAAGAATCAGAGAATTCTCCAGAAGGCCTAGATGAAATGGAGGCAAGCAATTTATCAGACAGTGTACAGCAATGATTATAAGGATACTAAACAGCATGAAAAAAGACACAGAAACCATAAAAAAGGACCAGTCAGAAATAAAGAATGAAATATATGGAATAAATAGTACATTGTAAGGAATAAAAGTAGGTTAGATGAAGCAGAGGATCAAATCAGGGATTTGGAAGACAAGATAGAAAATAAACACCCAAGCCGAGCAGCAAAAAGAAAAAAAAAAAAGAATTAAAAAAATGAGGGGAGTTGAAGAAACATCTTGGACAACATGCAGCATAACAACACCCATATCATGGGAATACAGAAGGAAAAGAGAAAGAGCAAGGGAACAAGAACCTATTTGAAGAAATAATGACCAAAAACTTCCCTAATATAGTGAAGGAAACACACACACAAGTCCAGGAAGCTCAGAGGGTCCCAAATAAACTGGACCCAAAGAGGCCCACACCAAGACACATCATAATTAAAATGGCAAGGTTTAAAGACAAGAGAATCCTAAAGGTCACAAGAGAAAGCAGGTAGTTGCATACAAGGAAGCACCAATCAGACTGCCATCCTATTACTCAACAGAAACATTTCAGGCCAGGAGGGTGTGGCATGAAATATTCCAGGTGATGAAAAGCAAGGACCTAAAATCAAGGCTTCATTACCCAGCAAGGTTATCATTTAAAAAGTGAAGGAGAAAAAAGGAGATTCCCAGACAAGAAAAAGCTAAGGGAGGTTGTTAACACTTTTCGTACTGCTCACGAGTTTTCTCGTGTTTCACACGCCATCTGTTAAGGACCACATCACGAGATGATTTAATTAACATGCAGTTTGCCCAATATTGTGCGGTCCCTGGCATATGTCTTAGAGATTTCTACGCGGTACAAAATGTGTTAACACCAAACCAGTACTGCAACAAATGCTGAAGGGCTTGCTGGGGGAGGACGAAGAGGAAGATTGGGAAGAAAAAACAGAGGAAAACAGTCTAGTCTGAAAATGAAATGGCACTAAATACGTATCTATCAATAATCACCTTAAATGTAAATGGCTTAAATGTTCCAACCAAAAGACATAGTACATACCTAAATGGATAAGAAAACAAGACCCACATATATGCTACCTCCAACAGACATATGTTAGATTGAAAAATACACAGAGGACTAAAAGTAAAGGGATGGAAAAAGGTATTTCATGAAAATCGAAAGGAAAAAAAGTGTGGTAGCAGTACTTATACTGACAAAACACACTTGAAAAGCAAGGCTATAAGAGACAAAGAGGGACACCACATAATGATAAAGGGAACAATCCAACAAGAGGATATAACCCTAGTAAACATTTTTGCACCCAACAGAGGAGTAGCTACCATATTTTTTGAACTATAAGACGCACCGGACCATAAGACACACCTAGGTTTTAGAGGAGGAAAATAGGAAAAAAATTTTTGAAGCAAAAAATGTGGTAAAATATTTAAGAACATAAGTAACATAATATTTCACCACTGTAAATGTAAATAGAACTCAGGCAAGCTACATTCAGACTATAAGACACACCCCCATTTTCCTCCCAAATTTGGGGGGACAGGTGCGTCTTACAGACCAAAAAATACAGTAAATATGTGAAGCAAATCTTGATGGACATAAAAGAGAGAGATTGACAGAAATACAGTCATAGTAGGGGACTTTAACAGCCCATTGTCTTCAAAAGACAGAGTTCTAGGCAGAAAATCAATAAGGAGAGAGTGGCCTTAGACAACACACTAGATCAAATGGATAATGGCTATCTTCCATTTCATTCTGGGGAGAGCATTTCACCCCAAAGCAGCAGAATATACATACTCTTCAAGTGCACATGGAATGTTTTCAAGGACATACTACTTGTTAGGACACAAAATAAGTCTCAATAAATTTAAGAAAACTGAAATCATATCAAGCATCTTCTCTGACCACAATACTATGAACCTAGTAATCGATCACAGGAAGAACACTGAAAAACATGCAAAGACATGGAAGCTAAACAGAATGTTATTAAATAATGAATGCATCAATGAGATCAAAGAAGAAATCAAAAGATATCTTGAAAAAAATGAAAATGAGGACACAACAATCCAAAATCTGTGGGACACTAGGAAAACACTCCTAAGTGGGAAATTCACAGCATTAAAAACCTATCTCAGAAAACAAGAAAAAGCTCAAATAACCAATCTAACTATACACTTAAAGGAATCTGAAAAAAAAAATCAAATGAAGCCCAAAGTGAGTAGAAGGAAGGAAATAATAGAGATCCAAGAAGAAATAAATGAACTAGAGTCTAAAAAACAATACAAAAAAAATCAATGAAACCAAGAGCCTATCTTTGAAAAGATAACAAAAATTCACATACCTTTAACCAGACTCATCAAGAAAAAAGAGAAAGGACCCAAGTAAAATCAAAATGAAAGAGGAGAAATAACAACTGACACAACAGAAATACAAAGGATTGTAAGTAAATATTAAGAACAACCATATGCCAACCAACTGGACAACCAGACAAAATGGATAAATTCCTAGAAATATACGTTCTTCCAAAACTAAATCAGGAAAAATCAGACAATCTGAATAGACAGATTACACCTAGTGAAATTGAAGCAGTAATCAAAAAACTCCCAACAAACAAAAGCTCTGGATTGGATGGCTTCACAGGAGAATTTCACCAAACATTCCAAGAAGAGCTAAAACTCTCCTTCTCAAACTATTTCATAAAATTAAAGAGGAGGTAAGGCTCCCAATCTCATTTTATGAGGCCAGCATCATCCTAATTCCAAAACTAGATAAAGCCATTACAAAGAAAGAAAATTACAGGCCAACATCCCTGATGAACATAGATTCTAAAATCTTTAACAAAATATTAGCAAACTGAATACAACAATGCATCAAAAAGGTCATACGCCATGATAAACTGGGATTTATTCTTGGATGCAAGGGTGGTACAACATTGACAAATCAATAAATATGATTTACCACAAAAACTAAATGAAGGATAAAAGCCACATGATCATATCCAGATGAAGAAAAATCATTTCATAAAATCCAACACCTATTTATTATTAAAACTCTCAGCAAAGTGGGAACAGAGAGAACATACCTAAACAAAATAAAGGCCATATACGCAAACCCACTCCCAGCATCACACTCAATGGGCAAGAACTATAAACATTCTCCTTACGATCAGAAACAAGACAGGGATGTCCCCTTTCACCTCTCTTATTCAACATAGTACTAGAAGTCCCAGCCACAGCAATCAGACAAAAAGAGCAATAAAAGGCATCCAAATTGGAAAAGAGACAGTAAAACTGTCTTCATTTGCAAATGACATGATACTGTACATAAAGAACCCCAAAGATTCCACCAAGAAACTACTAGAACTGATAAATAAACTCATTAAAGTGGCAGGATACAAAATTAATATCCAGAAATCAGTTTCCTTTTTATATGCCAACAAGGATCTAACAGAAAGAGAAATTAAGAAAACGATCCCATTCACAATAGCTTCAAAAAGAATAGCTAGGAATAAACCTAACCAAGGATGTAAAAGACCTGTACATGGAAAATTATAAGACACTGAAGAAAGAAACTGAGGAAGATACAAATAAGTGGAAGCACATACCATATTCATGGATAGGAAGAATTAATATCATTAAAATTATCATACTATCAAAAGCAATCTATAGTGTCAACACAACTCCTATCAAGATTCCAATGACATATTTCACAGAACTAGAATAAATATTTTAAAAATTTATATGGAGCCACAAAAGGCCCCACATACCAACAGCAATCCTGAGAAAGAACAATGGTGGAGGAAACATGCTAAAAATCAAACTATACCATAAGGCCATAATAATCAAAATAGCATGGTACTGGCATCAAAACAGACACAGAGATCAATGGACCAGAATAGAGAGCCCAGAAATAAACCCAAACCTTTATAGTCAATTAATATTTGACAGAAGAAGCAAGCTCATACAATGAGCTAAAGATAGCTTATTCAATAAATGGTGTTGGGAAAACTAGACAGATATGTTCAGGAAAATGAAACTAGACCAATTTCTTCCACCACACACAAGAATAAATTCAAAATGGATCAAAGATTTAAATGTTAGACCTGAAACCATAAAAATCCTAGAAGAAAACATAGGCAGCAAAATCTCAGAGATTGCTCATAGCAACTTTTTATCAGATATATTGCCTGAGGCAAGGGAAACAAAAGGAAAAATAAGCAAATGGGTTTACATCAAACCAAAAAATTTTTGAACAGCCCAGGAAATCATTGACAAAATAAAAAGACAACCCACAGAATGGGAGCACATATTTGCTGATACATCTGATAAGGGGTTAATATCCAAAATTCATAGATTACTTACAAAACTCAACACCAAAAAAACAAACAGCCCAATTAAAAAATGGGCAAAGGACCTGAAGAGACACTTCCCCAAAGATGACATACAGACGGCCAATAGACATATGAAAAGACGCTCAATGTCACTAATCATCACAGAAATGCAAATTTCACCACAATGAGATACTATCTCTCACTGTCAGAATGACTATGCTTAATATATCAACAAACAACTGCTGGCAAGGATGTGGAGAAAGGGGAACCCTTTTGCATTATTGGTGGGAATGTAGATTGGTACAGTCATTGTGAAAAGCGGTATGGAGATACCTCAAAAAATTAAAAATGGATCTGCCTTTTGATCCAGTGATCCCACTTCTGGGAATTTATCCAAATAAATCCAAAACACTAATTCGAAAAACATAAGCACCCCTGTGTTCACTGCAATATTATTAACAATCACTAAGATATGGAAGCAGCCCAAGTGGATGAGTGGATAAAATAACTATGGGGCATTTATACAATGGAATACTATTCGGCTATAAAAAAGAAGAAATTTTGCCCTTTGCAACAGCATGGATGGACCTGGGAACATTACACTAAGTGAATTAAGCCAGTCAGAGCAAGACCAATACCATATGATTTCACTCATATGTGGAATCTAATGAACTGAACTAACAAAGAAAATGGTGACAGACTCATAAATGGAGAGCAGGGTGACAGCTAGTGGAGCGGGGAAGACAGAGGGTGGAGGGCTTGTACAAAAAGGATAAAGGAGTCATAGACATGGACAACAGTCTGGTGATTGCTGGGGGTAGTGGGGTATGAAGGGACTAAATGGTAATGGATAAAAATATACAACAGATTAAATTAAAAAAATTAAAAAATGTTTAAAATGTAAAACACTGACAATCAAATGTTGATGAGGATGTGGAGCAAGAAGAACTCTCATCCTTGCTGGTGGGAATAGAAAATGTTATGGCCAGTATGAAGATATTTTACAAGTTTCTTACAAAAGTAAACATACTTTTAGCATATGATCCAGCAATTATTCTCCTTTGTATTTAGTGAAATGAGTTTAGAATTTATGCCCACAAAAGGCTGCACATGGATGTTTTTAGCAGATTTTTAGTTGCCAAAACTCAGAAACAAGAGACAGCTCTTAGTAGGTGAATGGATAAACAAATTGTGGTACACCCATAAAATGGAATATAAATCGGCAATAAAAAGAAATAAGTTATCATGCCAAATAAAGCTATGGAGGAAATGTAAATGTATATTGCTAAGTGAAAGAATCCAGCCTGGAAGGGCTACATACTACGGAAAAGACTAGTGGAAACAGCAAAACTATAGACAGTATAAAAAAAATTTTTTTTAAAGAGTGGTTCTAAGGGGCTTGGCCAGGGTTTGGTTGGAGGAGGAAGGGCCAGGTAGAAGGAAGCACAGGGGATTTTTAGAGCAATGAAACTATTCTGTGTCACACTGTAATGTCAGATATATGACATTATGCATTTATCAAAACCCATAGAAGTGTACAAGACAAACAGTGAGCCCTAATGTAAACTCTGGGCTTCAGTTAATAATAGTATCAATATTTGTTTATCAATTGCAACAAATGTGCCAACTAATGCAAGACATTAATAATAGAGGAAACACTTAAGTGTGTTTAGGGGAAAGATGAACATGGAATCTTTCTGCACCTTCTGCTCAATTTTTCCATCAATCTAAATAAAACTACTCCGAAAAGTAAAATATATTCTTGAAAAAAAATTTCAGATGAATTTAATTGGAGAAACTGACAAAATGATCTTAAAATTAATATGGTAAGGCGAGGAACCCAAAATAGTCAAAACAATCTTGAAAAAGAGCAAAATTCAAAAACTCATACTTCCTGATATCAAAACATACCACAAAGCTACAATAATCAAGACAATGTGGTACTGGTATAAAGACAAACATATAGATCGATGGACTAAAACTGAAAATTCAGAAATAAACTCTAACATTAAAAATCAAATTATTTTCAACAAGGGTGCCAAGATAATTCAATGAGGAAAACATAGTATTTTTAACAAATGGTGCTGGCACAACTGAATATCTACATACAAAAGAATGAAGTTGGAACCCAACCAATCTCACACCATACACAAAAATTAATTTGAAATAAATGTAAGTGTCCAAAATATAAAATTCTTAGAAGAAACTATGCAAGTAGATCTTTGTGACCTTGAGTCAGGCAATGGTTTCTTAGGTATACCACCAAATGCATAAGTGACCAAATAAAAGACAAATTAGGCTAAATGAACTTTTGTGTTGGAAATGATACCATCAAGAAAGTGAAAAGAGAACCCACAGAATAAGAGAAATTACTTGCAAGTCATATATCTAATGAGGGACTTGTACCCAGAATATATAAAGAAGTCCTATAACTCACCCGCTCAACAATAAATAGACAAATAAAATATGGTCACAGGTCCTGAATGGACATTTTCTCAAAGATATACAAATGGCCAATAAGCAAATAAAAAGATGCTCAATGCCCTGGCTCAGTGGATTGAGCATAGGCTTGTGAACCAAGGGGTTGCTAGTTCGATTCCCAGTCTAGGGCACATGCCTGGGTTGCATGCCAGGTTCCCAGCAGGGGGTGCACAAGACACAACCACACACTGATGTTTTCCCTCTCTTTCTCCTTCCTTTCCCCTCTCTCTAAAAATAAATAACTGAAATCTTTTAAAAAAATAAAATAAAATAAAAGATGCTCAACATCATTAGTCACTAGAAAATGCAAATCAAAACCACTTCATAACCACTAATATGGCTATAATAAAAAATAAAATAACAAGTGCTGGTCGGAATGAAGAGGAATTGTGACCTTACAGACTGGTGGTAGGAATGCATGCAGTACCTTCAAAAAATACTCTAGCAGGTCCTCAAAACGTTAAACATAAAAAATATGACCCAGAAATTCCACTCCTAGGTATACACCAACAGAAATAAAAACGTATATCCACACAAAAACTTAAACAGAAATATTCACAGCAGCACTATTCATCATAGCCAAATAGTAAAAACAATCCAAATACCCAGCGACTGATGAATGGATAAATTAAATGTGGTATATATCCATGCAGTAGAAAATTATTTGATTATAAAAGAATGAAGTATCAATACATACTAAAACATGCATGAATCTTAAAAACATTATGCTCAACAACAGAAGCCAGAGGTAAAAGACAACATAGTATATGGTTCCATTCATGTTAAATGCACAGAATAGGCATGTAAAGACATAGAAAGCAGATTAATGGTTGCCTAGGGGTGAGGAGGAAGAGATGAGGAATGACTGCTAATGGGTATGTAGTTTCTTTTTAGGGTGATGAAAATGTTCTAAAATTAGATTGTGGTGATGATTGCATAACTCTGTGAATATACTAAAAGTCATTGAATTGTACATTTAAATTGGTGAAATTTATGGTAATAGATATCTCAATAAAGTTAATTTTAAAAAATCTAAGACACAGAGCATCCATCACAGACTCACACTAATCAGAGTTCCAATAGAAAGGAGGATATCATATATATGTAATATATACTTATATATATATTACATATATACACAGATAAATACATATATCTATAATAAGGGGAAATATTCTAGTTTTCAGAATATAAAATAAAGGGAATGTTCTAGTTTTCAGCTCAAAATAAAACCACTCCTCTCAGAAAAGATTCAGTCCTGACCAGTGTGGCTCAGTTGGTTGGACACTGTCCTGGCAAAGCGAAAGGTCGCTGGTTTGATTTCCAGTCAGGGCACATGCCTGGGTTGCAGGTTCGGTCCCTGATCAGTGCATACAAGAGGCAGCCTGTCCATGTTTCTCTCCCTCTTTCTCCCTCCATTCCCCTCTCTGTAATAAATAAACAAACAAACAAATAAATAAATAGAATCTTTAAAAAAAAGAGAGATTCACAGGTGGCCAACCCAAAGCCCACAAAAAAGACCCACAGCAGGTTTGTTCCCAGTCCAGGTGCGGGCATGTGCAACCCTTGGTCCTGACATATACAGGAGGCAACTAACTGATGCATTGATGTTTCTCGTTCTCCCTTCTTCTCTCTCTAAAAGCAATGAAACAAAATGTCCTTGGGTGAGGATAAAGCAAACAAACAAAAACCCCACACCAAGGATAAGGAGATAAAAACTAAAAGTTTCCAGAGAGATAAAAGAAAGAAACTAATGAAGTCACCTACAGAGAATAAAAAACAGATTGTCATCGGACTTATCAGCAACACAGAATGCCAGTAGTATGAAGATATTTGAGAAGTGTTCTCAAAGTTCTCAAGGAAAAGATTTTAACACGGAATTCCATATTCAGGCAAATCACCAAGGTTTAAGATGAAAAAAAATTTTTTTTCAAGATATGCAGGACCCAGAAAGTTTATTTCTAATACTGCCTTTCTTAGAAGATATTTTAGGGCATGTTACAACAAAAATGAATAAATTAGAACAAGATACAGAATCAAAGAAATAGTGGAATCAATCTAGGAAAGTAACAATGGGAATGCACTATACAACAGCTTGAATCAGACCTAGAGAACAATCAGTTGTTAAGTCTGGAAACACCACCGAAGGCTCCATTGGAGGGAAAACAGATTAAGAATTTAAAACAGCATAAGGTATTAGACTGATGATGCAAAATCAAGAAAAACAATTAGAAACTCAAGAAAAAGTCACTCAGGAAAGGAAATGTAATCAGCACCCTATGTGACTATATAGTCAATAACATATAATCATTACTATATAACTATATAAATATGGTTTATTGATTGTTCAGTTTTAGAATATAGAATACACCTATATATAAAGCAAGAAAGATTCAAATATATTTACAAAACAGAGAAGTAAGGTTAATAATATTTATTGGTAAAGCATTTATGTGCTAGGAACTAATAACCAATACAGTAGGTTGGGTTATATGCCTACTTTATAAATGAGGAAACTGAGTCACTGAAAGATTAACTTGCCAAAGTTCATACACCTGGCAGACTAGCTAATGGGAATGAGTCACTGAAAGATTAACTAACTTGCCTAAGTTAACACAGCTAGCTCTCTCTTGGTTACCTTTTTAGTTTCTACAATACAGTTAAACATTTCTGCTCTCTTCTATCAACCAGAAACACTATCTCTTGATTCCTGATCTAAGAGGAAAATATTAGTAGCCCTATTCTTTCCTTTTAAATTCTTATTTATATATTTTTAATCAATAGACAGAATTTAAATTCTGTCTGTTTGAAGAAGAACCATACATTTCTTCAGACATCTAGAAAAGGGAGAGCTCGAAACAGTCTTGAGAGATATGTGAATCGACCATTGATCATCACACTTCACATCATAGAAAGTAAGATCATCAAAAGAGCTAGCAGTATGAACTTGGGCAAGTTAATTAATCTTGTTCCAGAGTTCATGGTCTCACCCATAACACTTTCTGCCTTTCAAAACATGGATTCTTGTCAAGTTTGACAATATGAAAGTAGAAGTATAGGTTATAACCCATTCCCGCAGTCCATCAAAGTCACTCCAAAAGCAGAAAATTCTGAGGTTAGTATTCACAAATACAAGGAAACTGATTTCGTTGCTTTCTATGATGTGAAGTATGGCGATCAATGGTCGATTCACATATCTCTCAAGACTGCCTGGAGCTCTCCCTTTTCTAGATGTCTGAAGAAATGTACAGTTCTTCTTCAAGCAGACAGAATTTATATTCTGTCTACTGATAAAAAATAATTAATTAATTAAAAGGAAAGAGTAGGGCTACTAATATTTTTCTTTTAGATCACAAATCAAAAGATAGTGTTTCTGGTTGATAGAAGAAAGCAGAAAGGTTTAACGGTATTGTAGAAACTACAAAGGTAACCAAGAGAGAAACTAAAAACAGTGAAACAATTATGGATGGATAGGGTGGTAGAAGACAGGATGGTAAGTGAGCTGTGTCCTAATAGCAAAAAGGCAGTTTTAGATATATACTATACAGAATTGATAAATTAAGAAATAATAACATAAGCATGTAATTTATCCATATGGCTAAAAACCACTAAAAGTAAAAATGGAAGCAGTTACTAAATTAAAAGTGGTTCTACCTGGGTAACAGAATGAGGAGTAGGAAGAATTAGTCAAGGGATTTATCTTTCATTATGTATCCTTCTAACAATTTCACTTTTTTAAGAGGTCTTTATTACTCTATTTAAAAAAAAATACTTAGCACATAATAGTTGATTTCTTTCTTTAGAATGGTGTAGAACTGAAGGAAACTTTGAGATCACCCAGCCAACCAATTTATTTTATAGTTAAGATGTGACAAATTGTGTTTTCCAAAGATGGCCATACCACTATTGTCTCAGATTTCGACCCGCAAAATCCGTGGGGGGAGACCGCACCGAATGCGTGAATCAAACTTACCCAGAGACACGCTTTGAGAAAAGAGTCCGGCAGCCACAGGTCTTTTCCTCCACCTCCATCTTGGAAAAGACCTCATGCCTAGCTCAGCCGGGCTTTTTATTAGAAGCTTTAGGACATATTTACATTGGATTGATTATTCATGGGCTTATGCAGAACAGGGGTAGGTTTACTCAGTAACAGAGCATTAGGATGTAAATTCAGGTCCGGTGGCAGACAGGACCAGAGTATACATTAAACAGGAGACAAGTAAATTGAGGGTAAGCTAACTAGGGCTGTTAACTTTTAGGGCCATAGAACATTGAGGCAGGGATTCATTAACTTAAGCTTCCTGACTTTGGGGAGGAAGAGACTCAGCAAGTCAGAATCTCTTAAGATACATTTTTGCCAAATTCCCATTAGAGAATTCCTTTTCCATTGACATGATCCACACAGGAATAATTTTTTCCCACCCGGAGATGAGCTCAAAACGCATAAATTCCGGAACTGCATGTTTTCACGAGTGTGGAAAGAACTCCCACACACTATGGCACATACACAGGTTCTCCTTACAGCATGACATCCATGCTCCTCCATCAGAGGCGGGGCCTATGTTCCCACTTAAATCCAGGTTGGCCTACAACTGGTGGAAGTAACACCATAACCTCTAATGTGAAGCCACGAAAGGCAATACAGCTTCCCCCAGCTCTCTTCATGAGACATATATCTTGGAAGCCCTAAACCAACCTGTAAGAAATATGGCTAGTCTCAAGCCAGCAAGCTGCAGAGGTCAAATAGAGAGACTACTGATAGAGGAGAGAGGGGTGGGGGAGAGAGAGGACAAGGAGATGGAGAGAGGGGAGAGAGGGGGAAAGAAAGGAAGAAAGGGAAAGAATATTTCTAGCCCAGGTATTAAGACTTATAAGTGAGCTTCAGATTTGTGAAATCTAATAGAGCAGCCACTAGTCAGTCACACATAGCTATTTAAATTTAAATTAATGAAAAATATAATTTTAAAATCTGTTTTTCAATAATACTAGTCATATTTCAAGGACTCAGTAGCCACATGTGGCTAGTTCCTACTACACTGGACAGGGCAGAAGTAGACCATCTCTGTCATACAGGAAAGTACTAGTTTACAGCATTGCTTCAAATAATTTCAGCCTCCAGCCTTCAAGCTGCCCCAGCTAATGCTAGGTGGTGCAACTTCATGGACAAAATGAATGCTATTGTTTTCAGCCACTGATAGGTGGGGTAGTTTGATATATAGCCATAGTAAGAGCAATACAAAAAAAGTGAAGTTCAGAATGTGAAATAATCTGCTGGAGTTCTGGAATCCAGAAAACCAGTCAAATGGTGGAACTAATCACATTGCACTGCAATGTCCAATATGCATTTATTAATAAACAAGAAAATCCTCAATACTCAAGCCTTCCGTTTTTTAAAATTTATTCTTCATTGTATTTTTTCTATTACCATTTAGTCCCCTTACATCCCCCTCCCCCTAGCAATCACCACACTGTTGTCCATGTCCATCAGTCTTTTAAAGCCTTCTATATTTTCAACTTCAAATGATACCACTATGTACCAGAAGAGTTGTCTCTACTACTCTAGAAAAAGGTTTGATGATTCCTGGCTCTGAAAGAACAACAGGAATCTGATGAATATTAGCACCAGTGAATTAGTGGTAAAAAATAAAAATAAGGCCTCACTTCTTTCCAATGAATTTACTAAGAATTGTCATTTCACAGGTGAAATTTCACTTGGTTGTCTGTTTTTCACACTTATATAGCACTCTTTACTTTTTTTTTTGCTTTTAAAAACTTTTTATTTTATTTTATTGATTATGCTATTACAATTGTCCCAAATTTTCCCCCTCTGCCCACTTCCACCCAGCACTCCCCAATCCCCCAGACAATCCCCACACCATTGACATGGCCATAGGTCATGCATATAAGTTCTTTGGCTACTCCATTTCCTACACTGTACTTTATATCCCCATGGCTATTCTGTAACTACCTACGTGTACTTCTTAATCCCCTCACCTCTTCTTCACCCATTCCCCTACAACCTCTCCCGCCTGGCAACCATCAAAATGCTCTCCGTATCCATGAGCATGCCTTTGTTTTTCTTGTTTGCTTAGTTTGTTTTTTTAGATTCAATTGTTCATAGATATGTATTTATTGCCACTATATTGTTCATACATTTGATCTTGCTTTTCTTAAATAAGTCCCTTTAACATTTCATAAATAATGGGTTGGTGATAATGAACTCCTTTAGTTTTTCTTGTCTAGGAACTTTTTTTTTTTTTTTATTGTTGCTCACTTACAGTTGTCTGCATTTACCGCCACCCCCAACCCCAGGCAAACCCACCTCCCTCCCTTGCTGCCACCCTCCCCCTTGGTTTTGTCCATGTGTCCTTTGTAGCAGTTCCTGAATACCCTTGTCCCCATTATCCCCTTCCCCCTCCCCTCTGGTTACTGCCAGATTGTTCTAAATTTCAATGTCTCTGGTTATAATTTGTTTCTCTGGTTGTATTTTGCTTGCTTACCTCACAAGCGTCTTGGATGTGGCTGATCTGAGTTCCCCGGTAGCTGATCAGGCCTTGGTGCCTTCTCTCATGAGTCCTTATATAAAACCCCTCAACATTTCATATAGTAAAGGCTGAGTGATGATGTACTCCTTGAACTTGACCTTATCTGAAAAGCACTTTATCTGCCCTTCCATTCTAAATGATAGTTTTGCTGGATAGATTATTCTTGGTTGTAGGTCCTTGCTTTTCACGATTTGAAATATTGTTCTCCAGCCCCTTCTTGCTTAGAAGGTCTCCTTAGAGAAATCCGCTGACAGTCTTATGGGGATTCCTTTGTAGGTAACTGTCTCCTTTTCTCTTGCTGCTTGTAAGATTCTTTCCTTATTCTTGACCTTGAGTAATGTTATTATGATGTACCTTGGTGTGTTCCTCTTTGGGTCCCGCTTCTTTGGGGTTCTCTGAGCTTCTTGGATTTCCAGGAAACCTATTTCCTTTGCCAGATTTGGGAAGTTCTCGTTCATTATGTTCAAAAATACGTTCAATTTCTTGGTGTTCCTCTTGTCCTTCTGGCAGCCCTATGATCCGGATGTTGGGTCGTTTACAAATGTCTCTGAGGTTCCTGAGTTCCTCCTCATTTTTTTGAATTCTTGTTTCTTCCTTCTGGTCCACCCCATTGGTTTGAGTCCCAGCTTCCTTTTTTTCCCTAT
>PVJI01011674.1:0-55004 GCA_004026765.1 Micronycteris hirsuta
TAAGATTCTCTCCTTATCTTTAACCTTTGGCATTTTAATTATAATGTGGCTTGGTGTGGTCCTCTTTTGGGTCCAACTTGTTCCAGACTCTGTGCTTCCTGGATTTGTACGTCTATTTCCTTCACCAAATCAGGGAAGTTTTCTTTCAAATTATTTTTTCAAATAAGTTTTCAATTTCTTGCTCTTCCTCTTCTCCTTCTGGCACCCCTATGATTTGGATGTTGGTACGTTTGGAGCTGTCCCAGAGACTTCTTATTCTATCCTCATTTTTTAAAAATTCTTTTTTCTTCTTGTTGTTCTGATCAAATACCTTTTTCTTCCTTATCTTCCAGATCATTGACTTGATTCTCACTTTCATCCCCCCCACTGTTGGTTCCCTGTATATTTTTATTTATTTCACTTAATGTAACCTTCATTTCTGCCTGGGTCTTTTTTATACCGTTGCTATACTCAGTGAGTTCGCTGAGCATCCTGACAACCAGTGTTTTGAACTGCAACTAACTACTGCCACGGCGTGTATGCTCCTATGCCCTTCACGGAGTGTCTGGTTCTATCGTATACCCATCTAAAGCAGACACTCAACACCTGTTGGAGGAATGCATTAACCTCTCCTTTAATAAATAACTGGAACACCACAGCTTCCATTTACTAAGCAGTTACGATGTCCCACAATCCAAGACATGAGGCCGTTTCACCCTCACACGCCCGTGAGGTGGCTAAGTTATTGGTCCACTTTACAGAGGAGGAATCTAACACCCATTCAAAGAGGCCACGTAACCTGCCCAACGAGACACAGTTTGTAATGGAAATGGAAGATGAAGGATCAAAGCTTAGGTCTAACCAATCGCATGCCAGTAACCACTATGTGTACTTCTTGCTGCAAGCAGACACTGCCCTTCAGAGACCTCCTGCGGAGTGTTGCCTGAACCATTTAGACCGATATGTCAAACAATCAGTTAGTTAGCTAGGTTTCTATTCGGGCTTTATACTTTCTGTAGCGCAGGGAATAGTTACATCAGAATGAGAACGATATGGGCTATAAGCACAGAATAACAGGGTCACTCTTAAGTGCCACACGTACAGGTATCTGGTGTACAGCCTGATCTTCCATCGTGTCCAGACAGAAAAACCCAGCCAACCAGAAAAAGTAGTTTTTTGAGCTCCATGTAGGAAAAAAGTCCACCAAGTAAGTATTTACTCGGGTCAGTCATCAAAGGAAGTAACTCTTCTCATTTTTTTGGAAGGCAGGGCAGTGTGAAAACATAAAAATTCTTTCGATTTGTCAGTTTTGAGCCCAATACCTGAACTTCTAATGGCAGACCATGAAGAAAAAGAAAGACCAAACTAATCCTGTAAGCCTCTCCTCCGCTCTGGTCACCTGTATTTTTAGGACGGCCCCGGGCAGTTCCAGTACCGAATGACTGTTATACTGAGCACACATGAGCTCACGAGCGGGGAGGTATCCGACTCCAGTCCTGCTGCAGCTCCGTCTGCTGCCCACTCGGATGCTTCCATTCAAAATGGAAGATGTCCACGAAGCAGACAGAAGCCAATGGCTCATCTGACACCACATCTCCTACTGTTGGTTATCTCAAAATAAAACCCCAAAACCTCTACACTGGAATCATTTAAATCTCCCTGGACAGAACCTTGTATCAAAGAAATTCTAAATCTTACTTTAATGACTTCTACTCTGCTCTAAGTAATGGTACAGATAATTACGCTCTTCTTTTATTCAGAATAAATCAGTTCTGCATTTTCAACAGAAGCAAAACACAGTGACGCTAGGAGGGGACGGTAGGGACAGGCTATTCCGACCACTACTGTATGATGACCGACTGGTCTGACAAGGAGCACCTGGTGCCCTCCATGACAAAGTGATAGGTTTCAATCAAAATACGACGGGACTGTGGGAGATAGAAATAAAATAATGAATAAAAGAAGAAAGCACCATTAGTGTAATTAGAGTCTTTAAGAGATAAAATAGAGGAATGTAACTGGAAATAATGATTAACCAGTGGGTACCCAGGAGCTGCCAGAAGGCACCAAAAAGACGACTAAAACCACTAGAGGAATGGACCTCACTCAGCGCGCTGCGCCCAAACCAAAAGTCCCCCCGAGTCTCCCTACTCCGCAACCTGCCCGCATCTGCCCATGGAAATACAATTTTCAGTTATTTCACCCTTTTTCCTTTATTGCACATTCACACCTAATCGAGTCTTATTCTTCCTTGAAAACATCTCCAAATAGCCCTGACTGCTGTGGCTCAGTTGGTTAGGTGTCGCCCCATAAAGTGAAGGGTCCCCGGTTTGGTTCCTGGCCAGGGCACGTGCAGGGGTTGCGAGCCTGGTCCCTGGTTGGGGTGTGTGCTGTTTCTCTTCCTCTCTTTCTTCCTCCCTTCCTCTCTAAAAATAAATAATAAAATCTTAAAAAATAAAACAAAATAGAGTTAAAAACAATTTCTAAATATAATAAGGATATCCACCTAAGCATTACTTAAAACAGTAGGAGGAACAGTTCTAAAATGCTCAACAGTAGTGGAATGGTTAAATAAATTACAGTACATTCATCTAATGAGATACTCTGCAGCTACTGCAAGTGTTATTTCCTAAGAGTTTATAACAGCATGGTGGAGTGGACAATGGGAGTTCTTCTCAACCTCATTCTGCCTCTGTATAGAGCTATGAGGCTTGGGTGGGACTGACCCCCACCCAAATGTCCCAGGGCAAGTCCCTCTCCCTAAGCCTGCAAGCGTAGTCCTGGGTTACCTGAACCAACCAGCCCACCTCTCAGGGCTTTTGCTGGAGGTGGGAAGGAACGACCGGCCTTAGAACAAAGCTAACACGTGGAACAGGGAGCACAGCTGCAAAAATTATGGAGACACTGAGCTGGAGCCCTGATCAAACCATATCTGATTTCTCCTTGATCTTTGAACTTTATGATTACATAAACCAATATATACCTTTTATTGTTTAGACCAATGTGAGTAGTGTGTTCTGTTATTTGCAAGCAACAGTAGCTTAACACAATGGGAAAATATTTATGTTTAAAGAGGCAATTTCATGCCCTGGCTGGTGTAGCTCAGTGGATTGAGAGCGGGCTGGGAACCAGAAGGCCCCGGTTCGATTCCCAGTCAGGGCACATGCCTGGGTTGCGGGCCAGGTCCCCAGTGAGGACCATGTGAGAGGCAACCATACATTGTTGTTTCTCTCCCTCTCTGTCTCCCTCCCTTCCCCTTTCTCTAAAAATAAATTAAAAAAAAAAAAAAAGAGGCAATTTCATGTTAAAGGGACTTATTTAGGAGAAAGAAGATCAAAACTATGAACACTAAAATGACAACTCACAATTATCAACAACTGAATGAATCTAAAACACAAAAACAAAAAGAAACTAAGCAAACAACTAGAACAGAAATAGAATCACAGATATGGAGATCATTTGGAGGGTTATCAGTGACGGGGGGAGATGGGGGGAAAAGTACATGGATTTAGAAGCATAACTGGATAGGTACAGACTAGACAGGGGGATGTTAAGAACAGTATAGGCAATGGAGAAGCCAAAAAACTTACATGCATAACCATGGACATGAATTCAGGTGGGGGACTGTGGAGGGAAGGGGTGAATGGGATGGAGGCAGGTAAAGGGGGAAAAATTGGGACAACTGTAATACCTTAACATTGAGGTATTTTATGGAACCATCTTCTTTACAAATTGTTTCACAGGTATGCAGAGCCTCGCCAGCTCAACTCTAAGTTCCTATCTCTTGGCACACACTCAACAGCTTGCTGACTGACCTACAAAGAAAATCTTAGAAATGTACAGTTGACCTTTAAACAACATGGGTTTGAACTGCACAGGTCCACATATATGCAGATTGTTTTCAATAAATACCTGTACTGCTTTTTTTGATCCAAGGTTGGAAGTCCACAGATGCAGAGGGCCAGCTGTATGCACTGATCCATTTTACAGAGGGACCTTGAGCATCGTGGATTTTGGTATCCACGAGGGATGGGGTGGGGGTCCTGGAACCAACCTCCCACGGATATCATGAGACAACTTCAGTTTTGGGGGAGTCAAGTTATACAAGTATTTCTGACTGTGGTTGGGGGCAGTCAGTACCCCTAATACCCACATTGTTCAAGGTTAAGTGTATTGTTTTAATTTTCTTCATTTTATATCAATTTACCACCAGATATTCATAACCTATGAGTTCAAAATGGGATATAGCAAAACTATTTAACTTACATAAAAATGATTTTAAGCTGGAACAAGGAGTAGCAGCTTAAAGTTCTAGCAAAACTGAAGGCTTATTTACACCACAAGTCCATGAGCCAAAGATGTAAACTTTTAAGAAGGCATAAGACAACCATATGCTGGTTTGACTATGTTGAAAGATTCTGATCGATCTTATGTTGAGAAAAACTCCAATTTATTCCTTTGCCTCTTCCAAGCTCAAATGGGCTGGTATGAGCTAGGCTGGTCAAAGACGGACTGATGCCAGCCAGCCAGCCTGGTGAAGAATGGCACCAGTCACGACAAAGATGGCACAGAGAACGGACTGACTCTAGTGCAACCCACCACCACCACAGAAACGACTCAAAACATATGTACTCCTTGGCTTTCAGGACAGCGTAACTGAGTCACCACACGAACCATCAGATGGCTAATGAAAAGGCATGGACGCTCGAAAGTAATACGAGCTTAAAGCTGAGGCTTAGGTCAATCCATGGAGCCAATGGCCTAGCCAATGCAACCCACTAGGGATGCAAATATATGGATAAAATATTATATGGATAGAATGTTCACATAGGTCGCTGGTGCAACAACGTTCAAGCTCCAAGTTTACGACCAGAACGTACATTACAAGAGCTGGCTTCTCTGGGTCAATTTACAAAGGAAAATTAGTGCCCTGCTGACCGTAACCCACTCCTCAGGACCCAGAGGAGCCGACGTGTCATCGGCGAGGCCATTTTCAGAAGCCCGTCGAAGTCGTCCGCGGTACTTTCCTATGAAGCCCTCCCAGACTGTGCCTAAGAGCGTCTGCACCGGTTATTCATGCTGACTCTGGTGTCTTGTTCGGTTTGGACCTGCTCCAGGTCGGCTACAGCTACGTCTGGCGCACAAAGCATGCCACTGAGTCTAGCTGTGCTGCTAATAAGGAGGTCAGCAAGCATCCCTGGAAATACAGGGACATGGGAAGAGTTCAAATAGTTGTTTCTAAGCAAAGTGTTCTGGCAAAGCTTGAAAACAAGAAGAAATTCTTCACTCCAACCCACCTCAGTTTTAGCAGCAGCATAAACTCGAAAACATCCGCTAAGAAGAGACTCCTCACCGCACAGCCCAGGCCGCTGTGGGGCTGGGCGCTGGCACCTGTTGCGAGGCCATGGTCGTGTGAACTGTGCAAGTCAGAACGATCATCAGGGTACTGTCGATGACCCCGTTTTCCTTACACACTTAAAGAATAAAGACAAATTAAGGAGAGAAACCCATGGACATTTCCATGGAGAAGGTGTTTAGAACCTCCTTCCACAGAAACATCTCATAAATGTATATGGACCATTTGCTGAAATAAAAGGCCACCATGACTATGGATGGAATAATGTCCAAAAACAAACACCGGTGGAAACTGGGAATGTTTTTCAGGCAGTAACTTAAAACTGCCTGAGCATTCTTTAGATCACATGCACAGTAAAGCGTAATTATGCTTTACAAAAACTCAAACTGCAACAGAAATCCAAGAGTTCCTATTTCTGCTCTATGTCACCTAAACAAATGCAAAAACCACTGAGACAACATAAGAACCAAGGCGGACCTCTGACAGGGCAGTGGTGGGTAACAAAAACTATGAACTTGATTTCGACCAAGTAGGATGACCCTGGCGTGGGTTTCAGTGCCTCCTCTGCTCCGCCGTGCCAACGCTGAGCCATAGGAACCTACTGAGAGCTGGAGAAACAGAAGTGCGTGAGGGGCGGAGTTACACAAGGGAGCCAAGGGACACCCTTGGTGCGTGGAGGGGCACCTGGAGGACAGGAAGAGACTTCTGGAGCTTGGGCTTGCTCCAAGTAATGAGGGAAGTAATGAGGCAAAAGTTACACCAGACAAAAGGAATAACGCGACTGAAGACCAGAAAACGTGACAGTGTTCAGAGAAATATACAACTAACTGGAAACTGACCAAATTTTTGTTGAAATATAGTCACGAAGGTTCACTGACCCACTGTTTGACACTGCTGGCAAAATGTACACAAACAAAACACTGCAGAGTTTTTCAGGTAAGGAGAGTAAATTGTGCAAAATGCTGGTGCAAGTTAACACAAAGAATCAAAATGGCTTCACAATAAGAGTAAGAATTTGCCTAAGATTATTTACGTAAAACAGAATTCTGAAAAGACAATAATTATGGCTTTGCTGAATTCAAAGAAATGCTGCCTCTGCTCTCCGAACGTGCCTCAGATGCTGCTGTCTGCACATTTCTCTCAGACCACATTACACATGCGATGACACAGGCCCAAATTAGAAGTCAGCGCTAGACCCCACATCTGACAGCCCCCCCGCGGAGCTACTCTGCGGGCCCTCCTCTGCTCCTTCAATCTTCACTAGTGAAGACACATACCAGCTGGCAATGGGCTCCCTTACCTATCTCTGCACGGGCTGGGGGTGGGAAAGGTGCAGCGCCCTGCAGAACAGGGGTGGGAACTCAAAGGTTCCCAAGGAAAGGGAGTCGTGCAGACAGGGGAGCACCACAAGAAAGAGGGAACCCCCCTCAATTCTAGTCCACAGCAGCATTCTCCGTTCCCACTCCCATCCCAGTTTTGCCAAAGGGCTTCACCTCCGAAGACCAGAAAAAGCACCCACGAGAGGGGAAGACACAATTCCTGGCATTTCAAGGTGAAACCCAAAACACTTGGAACATAAAAAACAGTGCTATCTGGGTGGTGACATTCTACAGCATGGCTGTCCAGAAACGCCCCTCTGCAATGACGTGAATGTCCTCTGTCCGCACTGTTCAGTGCAGTGGCCACCACCCACATGGAGCTAATGCGATCTTAAAACATGGCCAGTGCATGCGAAGGACTGAATTTTTACTTTAATTTGAATTAATATCAACTTAAATAGCCATATATGAGCCAGTGGCCACAGTACTGAACAGTGCAGTAAATATCAGGCATATGGAAGACAAGTAATTTGTGATTCAGCGTTAAATGTCATTAACATGGTTTGCATGAGAAATCACATCTTCTACAGAAACACCAACTTACTAGCTTTTATAAATCAATTTGTCATTAAGAAGGGACTATCAAAGAATCAAAAGAACAAGTATATGACTAAACAATGGGGCATTCTAGATGAGATCTTGGGGAAAAAATGGACATTAGGAAAAACTAGGGAAATCTGAATAAAGTATGAACTTTAGTAATAATGATGTATCAACACTGGTTCATTAATTATAACAAATGTACTATACTGATAGAAGATGTTAATAATAAATGTGAGATTTATGGGAACTTCTGTTCTCAACGTAATTTTTGTTGCAAATCTAAAAATGTTCCATAATAAAGCTACTTTTCAGAAGTCCATGTTAAAACTGTACGCAGTAAAGACGCTGTAGCAGTGTGATCTCAGGAGAGGGTCCCGGCACGCACCCGGCCGCGAGCACAGGCAGCAGGTCCACCCTCCCCTCGCTGCCGACAGAACGCTGCAGTCTGGGGCCGCCACGCCTGTATCTGACAAACCACATGAACGCAGCAAGTGCTGGCAGGTCTATGGAGAGGAAATCTTGAGCGTCTTTATTTACTTCAGCAATTTTATTCCAAAAGTTCAGTAAGAGGTAGTTCATTTACCACTTTCTTGACCACTGATTTTTTTAAACTTCAGAAATTAACATCTAGAGCACAGGTGGCAAACGCAAGGGCCACGGGCTAAATCCGGCCCTCTACCTTGTTTTATCCGGCCCGGCACCTTGTTTCTATCCAGCAGCAGCACTGAGCTCTTGCTTATCTGTTAAGGAGCAGTAACACTTATCCAGTCCTAACATTACATTCAGCCCTTCGAAGGCCACTGCAAGGCTGAGGTGGCCCCCAGTGAAAATGAGTTTGACAACTCTGGTCTGGATGGTATGTTTCAGGTGTATACCACTCTGGGTATACACATACTTGTTAAATACAATTCACAGTTTGGTGACAGAGAAACTAAAAGGCTGAATTAATCCTTTCCACCACTGAAGTTACTGAAGTATTGATGTTAAATTCATGCTATTTTCAATTCATGGAAAGTTCTAGTTAGAAAAAGCCCCACTTGAACACTCTATTCAATATTTGCATCTACAAATGTGTAGTAGAAACCTATTTCTGTAAAATATTTCTTTAAAGCTCTAAAGGGGGCGGTGGTGTCGGGAACACGGAGCCTGAGTTTGTAGGCGCTCACCTAAAGTCTCTTTTATGAAATGTAAACAGCATCCTAACAGTTTTGAAGCCCACACAAGCGCCACGCTGTCATCGGTATGGCCCCTGTCTACTTTTACGGCCGCCAAGCGCACTGAAAGGCGACCACCCTTCCCAGTTTCGGTGTTCCAGAACAACATCGACAACCCTTCAGGGTTGACGATACGCTCTGCTAATGTTGGAAACAGAGGTCTCAGTGAGCCAGGCACTTCTGGAGGGACAAAGCAGCCGTGAGCATTTCTAAATGGTCTCAGAAAACTCCTTAATACCCATGTCTGACTCCATGGGTTTCAGTCGGAACACCCATACCTCTGGCATAGCTCTTAAAACCATGTATTACTGAATATTATGTCTATCTTAAACCCTCTGCATTAAGCAGAGTACCTTTCACCTATGAAATACTCAGTAATAATTTTTTGCTATGATTCACCAAGATACTGGATAAGTAGTCTTAATAATTCACCAAAATTCTACCAGCATGACATACTCAAGATAAAAATAACCAACCAGCCCTAACAGACATCTACAGAACACTCCACTCAACAACAGCAGAATAAACATTCACCTCAAGCACACAGTGGGACACTCTCCAGGATAGGCCATATGCCAGACAACAAAACAAGCCTCAATAAATGTAAAAGAATTGAAATCACCCAAGGTATATTCTACAAGCATAGTGGAACGAAAATAGAAATCAACAACAGAAGGAATTCTGGGAAACTCACAAATACGTGGAAATTAAACATGCTCCTAATAACCAATGGGTCAAAGAAAAAAATAACAAGGGAAATGGGAAAATACTTTGAGATGAATGAAAACAAAAACTGCATAACCAAATTTATGGGGTGCAGATAAATCAGTGTTTAGAAGAAAAAATTTTTAGATTTTATTTATTTACTTAGAGGGGAAGGGAGGGAGGGAGAAAGAGAGGGAAAGAAACATCAGTGTGTGG
This sequence comes from Micronycteris hirsuta, assembly GCA_004026765.1. NCBI lineage: Eukaryota > Metazoa > Chordata > Mammalia > Chiroptera > Phyllostomidae > Micronycteris > Micronycteris hirsuta. The sequence goes on from PVJI01011674.1 coordinate 9,393, forward strand.
TTGCCTCTAGAATGCCTCCTACTGGGGGACCTGGTCTGCAACCCAGGCATGTGCCCTGACTAAGAATCAAACCGGCAACCCTTTGGTTCTCAGGCCGATGCTCAGTCCACCGAGCCACACCAGGCAGGGCTAGAAGGAAATTTATACCTGTAAATACCTATATTAAAAGGAAAGAGGTGCTACAGTTGAATTTAAATTGAGATTGCTATTTTTTTAATATATAAAACCCAAAAGCAGGTAATAATACAAAAATACCTTTTTATCAGGTTACTTAAGAATCTGTAGGTGAGAAACACACTCTCTTTGCGAGGCCTTTAGTATCTAACAGGGAAGAAGTGAAGTGAGGGAAAGGACACACGCCATCTCCCACTTCAATATACAACACCAATGAACTAACAGCTAAGTTTGAAAATTACTTCTACCATCTTAAAGGGCAACAGCTGTTCAGGTGGGTGAAGTTATAGCAGGTGCTCAAAGACGACAGAGAACAGGCTCTGAATAGAATATGAATTTCCAAGTTAACGAAGACATCATAGTATTGGTTCTTGCTACACAGTAACTGAAATTTAGGAAACCAATGATGTTAATCTCAAGGAAAGACCTGGAGGGCTTCTTATCTCCACTTCTAGCACTATGTGAGGACATCCATCTGGATAGCTGATGTGGACAATGCTAGCACCGCTTTTGGGAAATGCACACCAATTTCAGGTTCAAGTCAACGCTCACTCAGCTTTAACATGTGACTTGGAGAACATCTTAATCATCATGACCGTCTCTGCTAGGCTGGTGCAGAGATCCTTTTGAGCTGCTTCTTTCTAAAGAGGTTCAGCACACTTAAACAGAAACCCATCCTGCCCTCCAAAGCTGAAGCACCTGCTTACTTTCATTATTGAAATTTTAAATATGGTTTCACTGTGTTTCTCATCATGCCCAGAATGTATAGTAAAAGTAACTATGGCTATATTCATTAAATGTTTTTTTTTTTTTTTATTTTTTTTTTTAAGATTTTATTTTTTTTTTAATTTATTTTTAGAGAGAGGGGAAGGGAGGGAGAAAGAGAGGGAGAGAAACAGCAATGTATGGTTGCCTCTCACATGGCCCTCATGGGGACCTGGCCTAGCAACCCAGGCATGTGCCCTGACTGGGAATCGAACTGGCGACCCTTTGGTTCCCAGCCCACGCTCAACCCACTGAGCTACACCAGCCAGGGCTATTCATTAAATGTTTTTTTCTGAAAGGTTACAGAAAAACTAATGGTGATTTCCTCTGGGAAGAGAGTTTGCCTTTTACTTTTTTTTTTTTTTAAACAATGAATGAGACATGTATTGTTCACTTAATTTCAAAAAAGTTATCTGGTTGACAGGAAGGAGTATGGCCTAACTTTCTTCTACACAGTTCTATTAAATAATTATAAGTAAATGGGCCCGGCTGGTGTAGCTCAGTGGATTGAGCGCGGGCTGGGAACCAGAGGGTCCCGGTTTGATTCCCAGTCGGGGCACATGCCTGGGTTGCAGGCCAGGTCCCCATTGAGGGCCATGTGAGGGGCAACCATACATTGCTCTTTCTCCCTCCCTTCTCCGCTTTCTGAAAATAAATAAATAAAATCTTTAAAAAAAAATCTCTAAAAAAATGTTTAAAAAGAGTAAAATGAAGACACCTGATTTTTTAAATGCACAATAACTAAACCCCACTAATAACTTCAAGTCTTTATTCTGCCTCTTCAACTTCTCAGAGCCAAACATTTAACAGACAATGATAAATAATAACATTTAAGCTTGACTAGAGCTAAATATGGACAAAAGACAAGGAAGGAGAAATGGATAATTAAAGCTCTGAAAAACTGCTATTTGGCTGCATTAGTAATTTTAATCCAGTTTGGAGACGGACCTAAATCAAAAATAATATGAAAGCACATATAACATTACTTTCATACCTAGTGCAAGGAAAAGAGAAGCCAGCTATAACTGGATATCTGGGCAGCAGGACCAATTGTAGGGCCAATCTGTTCGTTCCTCGGGGAAGAGCCGGGGCGTGGTTCAGTTTACTGCCACACCGCAAGCACCACTTAAAGCCTATGTAACAGCCCCAGACAATGTGGAGGATGCTGGTGCCTCATGGACCAAGAAGTCTCAACAGGAAACAAATTTGCTCCATGAAACTATACAGGTTTTTTTTCTTTGTATGAAAGCAAAATAGGCCCTAAAATGTCTGTTAACTTATAAACTGGCATCTGGAAAACTAGTGTAGTGTTTTTGTTTTTTTATCACTTTTCTGATACCAAAAGTAACATATGAGGTCCATCCAGAAAAAGTCTAACCATTGTTAACGGAAGAGAACAGTTTGTACAACATTGATGTAACCTGGCAGCCAAGGAGAGTGGACTGGAATGCACATGCGTGAACAATGACAACATCACTGCACTAGTCAGTGGGGGCAGTAGATGCCACTGAGTGAGCATGTGTACTGTGTGGCCATTGCATTCAAAAGAACAGAGCAAGCAAAGTAATAAATCTGCATCAAATTTTGCATTAACCTTGAACATCCCTCTGTGGAAACTATTCGGATGACTCAGAAGGCTTTGGAGGATGAGACAATGAGTGCAAAGCAAATAAAAGCGTGGCACAAACGCTTCAAAGACAGTCTAGAGTCTGTTGAAAGTGATCCACGCTCTGGAAGGCCCACAACGAGCAGGACGCCAGAGAATGTCCAATGTGTACAGACTCTGCTGTAAACACCAGAGATCGGCAACTGCCACCGTGAGAACTAGAAGCTGACCTGGGGATTCCAAAAACTACCGTGTCCGAGATTTTGAAGCAGGATCTTGGCATGAAACGTGGAAAAATTTGTTCCATGGCTTCCACTACCAGAACAGAAGGAATATCACGCTGCAGGTGTTAATGACTTATTTCAAACTGCTACCAATGAACCAGATTTCCTCAAGGTCATAACTGGACATGAACTGCAGGTCTACAGCTACGATCCAGACACAAAGGCCCTGTCGTCCCAATGGAAGCTGCCTGGTTGTCCACACCCGAAGGAAGCACAGCAAAGTCACAGCAAGATCAAGACCATGTTCTCTGTGTTTTTTGACTGGAAAGGTGACAAAAAAATTAGTAAAACTAATATGGAAAACAGTAATATATGTTGCATTATTATTTTTTAAATATTTTACTCATTTTTAGAGAGAAGAGAGAGGAGGGAGAAAGAGGGGGAGGGAAACATCAATATGTGGTTGCCTCTTGTGCACTCCCAATTGGGGACCCGGCCTGCAGCCCAGGCATGTGCCTTGACCTGGAACTGAACCGGCGATCCTTTGATTTGGAGGCCAGCACTCAATCCACTGAGCCACACCATCCTGGGGCCATATATTATATTTTAAGCCCACTATATTTACATCATTATAAAAATTATGGGTATAGCCCGGCTGGTGTAGCTCAGTGGATTGAGCGCGGGCTGGGAACCAGAGGGTCCCCGTTCGATTCCCGGTCGGGGCACATGCCTGGGTTGTGGGCCAGGTCCCCAATGAGGGCCATGTGAGAGGGAACCATACACTGCTCTTTCTCCCTCCCTTCTCCTCTCTCTGAAAATAAATAAAATTAAAAAAAAATTATGGGTATAATGATAAAGCCTAGACAAGATCTGAAATAGCAAAAATACTGGAGTGAAAAGTTTATCTGGATTCTGAGTTTCCTATTTTCTTTTCTATTAATGTATGTTGAAGTAAGTTTAAATGCTAAGGTAAAATAGAAATACTGCTAATGAAATGCTGTAAATATTCTTTCCCCCCTAGTAATCCATTTCAAACCATACATTTTTATCTACAAACATAAAGATCTATGAAATGTCACAAAGAAGACATGCAATGAATGATCAATATTCTAACTGAAAATACTCTTTTCTTTTGAAGGCTAGAGTTATAACTGTCTCAAATGCATTCCCTCTCACTTTATGCTAAAGTGATGCTTTTTATATTTTTCAAAAGCAAAATATTACAAAAAGGCCCTGGCTAGTGTAGCTCAGTGGATTGAGCGTGGGCTGGGAACCAAAGGGTCCCGGTTCGATTCCCAGTCAGGGCACATGCCTAGGTTGCAGGCCAGGTCCCCGTGAGGGCCATGTGAGAGGCAACCATACATTGCTGTTTCTCTCCCTCTCTTTCTCCCTCCCTTCCCCTCTCTCTAAAAATAAGTAAAAATAAAATCTTTAAAAAAAAAAATTACAAAAAGCTTTTGCCATTTTGCTAAACCTAGATCTTAAAACTCCACTATTAAAATGAGGAATAAAAAATTAGTTAGCCCTAGGCTGCCCTGGCTGGTGTAGCTCAGTGGATTGAGCGCGGGCTGTGAATCAAAGGGTCGCCGGTTCGATTCCCAGTCAGGGCACATGCCTGGGTTGCAGGCCAGGTCCCCAGGGAGGCCATGTGAGATGCAACCACACATTGATGTTTCTTCCCATCTCTTTCTCCCTCATTCCCTTCTGTCTAAAAATAAATAAAATCTTCTAAATAAATAAATAAGTGTATTTAAAAAAAAAAATTTAGTTAGCCCTAGGGTCCCCGTTCAATTCCCCACTCAGGGCACATGCCTGGGTTGCGGGCCGGGTCCCCAGTGAGGGCCATGTGAGAGGCAACCATACATTGCTGTTTCTCTCCCTCTCTGTCTCCCTCCCTTCCCTTCTCTCTAAAATAAATTAAAAAAAAAAAAATTAGTTAGCCCTGGCTGGTGTGGCTCAGTGGATTGAGTGCTGGCCTGTAAACCAAAGGGTTGCTGGTTTGATTCCCAATCAAGACACATGCCTGGGTTGTGGGCCAGGTCCCCAGTAAGGGGCACACAAGAGGCAACCACACATTGACGTTTCTCTCCCTCTTTCTCCCTCCCTTTCTCTAATAATAAATAAAATTTTTTTTAATTAGTTAAAAATTGAAGCCATTGTTAAGGTAAGGAAAAACTTTCAATGTTTTACTGCTAATATTGGTATGCGTTTTGATAAAGAATATATCAGACAGAAAATACAAGAACTACTGCTAGAAACTGGACCAAAGTAGGCTCTAAGCTTTCCCCCAAGGTAAAGAAGAAAACACATTAAAGAATTATTTATAGCATCCTTCAGATTTAAAAAGTTGTCTTGGGGAAAATATGCCTATTCTTGGTACTGAGACCAGCGAGAATGTTCTCCCACGGGTCCTCACTAAGGACACTTATCTAAAAGGCTCAATGTCCTTACAATAACACAGTCAGTTTTTCCCAAGGCTGTTTCTTCTAACATCTCTTCATTTAGCCAACAGCATAATCCCAAAGTTCCATTCAGCTAAATGAATCTACAAAAGAGAGGCCCCCAATAAAACTCTGGGTAGGTACCAGTCTCTTTGTTTTCAGGTGTAATTCTGAGAGAAACCAAAGACTTAAGAATGGCAAAACTACCTGTCTTTCACACACGATCCTCCATCAATACGGTGCTTTCAGCAGAGCTTCTGAACAAGGTTTGAACAATCAAAGTCTGAGGTTGTATCAGGACAAGCACCTGGCCGGTGTCATGGGCACAGTCACATGACTTAACAGTTACCTGAGCCACGGGTTGGACTGACATCCTCTTATTGAAGTTGTGCACTTGAATAACATTAATAAAAAGCTAAGGGCAGCTGGCATTACTGTCCGCTTTATGCTAGTCACAGCTTTAAGCACACAAGGATATATCTGTATCCTCTAGAAAGGCAGGGCCTGTTTTCCCATTTCCCAGACGGGAGGACCGAAGCAAAGCAAACTGTCCCAGGTCACAATGCCGGGGCGACCAGTAGCAGAGCTGGGACTCAAAGAAGGTGGGTCAATCCTGAAGCACGTGCTCTTCACAATATGACAGATGTCTCTCACTCCATATCCACACGGAGGAGAAACTGAGGAAGTATCTGCCAAAAGGACCAAGATTTTCCCAAAAAGGTCATTTTGAGTCACTCGGGGACTTAATCCACAACCCAGGCATGTGCCTTAAGTGGGAATCAAACTGAGGACCCCTCTCTTCAAGGGACAATGCCCAGCCAACTAAGCCACATCAACCAGGGCTTGAGAGTCATTTTTTAAAACTTCTCTAAGTTTTATGACCCTGAGCACAGCCACAGTGAACTTTAGCCTAAAGATTTAAAACCAGTTTAAACCTCAGCCATTGAAAAAACACACCAACCACCCAACCCCTGACCAGAGCACTTTAATTTCCTGGAATATCCATCAAGGTAAAACAGATGCAAAATGTTAACTGCTTATTATTTGAATATAACTATTGTTTTAATAAAACTGATTAATGCAATACAAGAATACAAAAAAAATTAAAAATTGCCTGAAATCCAGCCTCCTGGAGATAACTTACCTTTTAGGGGACCACTGAGAAAGGAGTCATCTATGTAGTTAACGAGTATACAGAAATAGACAGCAATTTTCTCTAAATGGGCTCTCTCTCTAGCTTAACCTCATCTGGGTATGAAAAGGCCCTAGGAGGTAATGGTTAAGAATATGGAATCTGGACTCAAAGTGGCCTGGATCTGAATCCTAACGTGTGAACCTGGGCAATTTACTTAACCTCTGAGCCTTCAGTTCCTGATCAGTAAAATGCGGACAACATCTGTCATTATAGGATTATTGTGAGGACTAAAAGGGAATGCAAGTAAAATACTCAGCTTAGTGCAAGGACATACTAAGTACTCAATATATTAGTTACGTAGTTACTTTTTCTTTTCTTCTTACCCTTTTTTTTTTAAATTTTATTTATTTTTAGACAGAAGGGAAGGGAGGGAGGAAGAGAGGGAGAGAAATATCAGTGTGTGGTTGCCTCTCATGTGGTCCCCACTGGGGACCTGGTCTGCAACCCAAGCACGTGCCCTGACTGGGAATCGAACCGGCGACCCTTTGGTTCGCAGTCCGCGCTCAAATGTAGTTACTTTTTAAAAGAAGGTCCATTTACCACGTCTCTGTGCAAGTGTGGATTTTATTCTGTGTTGATATAGATTTATCAAATACACCAACGTTGACCCCTTTACAGTATTCCATTTTAAAATACCACTTGTTATCTGTTTATACAACCCTCTACTGATTGGCTATTTAGGGTTTTTCCCCCATGGTTATTCCATTGATTAGAAGATGCCCTTTTTACACATTTTAACAACTCTGAAATGCATCTTACAAATGATCGTATTTTCTGATTTAATTGAAATTTTTTCTTTTCTAGGTGGCACACAGATCCGTTGAAATAAACATCCTTATGTCTACATTTTTTTTTTTTTTTACAAGTTGAGAATATTTTTTGGAATTGTTACAAGTGGAATTGGTGGGTCGTTTTATGTTCTGGTACTCATTACCAAGCCACTGTTCAGAAAGACTTTATTGGAACAAAGCCCCACTGGCAGGAGGCAGCAATACCCATCTCCCCACACCCAGGCCAACCGAGGGTGGGTCAATCTTTACCATCTTTGCTAAGCTGACAGGCAAAATGACCTCGTTTTTGTTTGTTTTTTCATTTCTTTCCTCACTGAAGTCAACTTACTTTAGATGGGACGGCCAATAAGTCACTCAGTAAAAAGCTGCTGCCCGTGCCTGGCAGATGAGCAAAAAGCAGGACTGCAGGTACTCGCACTTCCAGTTCACTCATCTCGACAGTTAGGAGGGGAATTTCTGCAGCCATAGGATGGGGCGAACAACGCCCACCTTTCAGTGCCCCACGTGAGAAATACGTGTACCCCCTGGCAGACAGGAGAAGCTCCATAAATGGTAGCTGTTCAGGAATGACTGCAACTCACAGAGGCGAAACGTGAAGAAAGCCCCTGAAAGAACGTTTCATTTCCTTACTCATTTCTTTCTCTAAACAGGAAGGACTTGTCTTCAGCCAGCCTTCCAAAGACAGCCTTCCAAAAGGAGCTGTATAGAAACTTAAACTCCAGTTATTCTTAGTGCCTATTTGGAAACAATTCCTCCAGATGACAGGAGGTAAATGAATACAATCAAAGGCAAACAAATTGCCTGCTGCAAAGCACTCAAACAGCCCTCATTCTCGGAAGAGTAAATGCAATATTCTGGGTTCAGTCATCAAGATTGATAAGAATTCTTATCAACAGGCAAAGAAATTGCATACTGATATTAGGACTTTAAAACGGTGAAGAAAATAGAAACCACACCAACCTCTTAATCTTTTTAGGTTTGGTAATTTAAACACCTGAAATGGACTCCCTCCAGCATCCAGCCACTGTGAAAATTGTAGCCAATCAAGTCCTAGTTCTCAGAAGCATCCTCACGGGGCTTTTTTTTTTTTTTTTTTTTCACTTACACAGGAGACTTACTCAAACGCCCCCAGCTGACAGGCAGAAGTCCCATCGTTTTTCCTTTCAGTCTTTCTCAAACCACCCCTGTCCTTGGTCCTTCATTCCTAGTCTCCAACACCGAGGCAGGCCTTTAGTGATCTCACTACCAGATTACTGCAACCTTCCAGGCTGGGACTCCAGGCCCACCTCCCTGCAACATATTATACACACAGAACACCTGTCATCAGCTAAAAGCCTTCAGAGGCTTCTCAAGGACAAGATCAAACTTACTGAGTGTTTCTTACGTGTTTCTTACGTGGCTCCAATTCTAAACACCTCGTTTTCCACCATGTCACTCATGGTCTATAACCTCACTCTAGCATTCCCACCTCGAACACACGCACAGCTCCCCCCCGCCACCCTGCCCTTCTCTTCTCTGAGCCTGTCCTTTCCTCTCACAAGGTCAAGTGACACTTGTTCCTCACAGCTTTCTCTGACTCCACCTCTTACCAGTCTCTTCCCTTCCTAATCACTGTGGCAGTTGCAGGGTATAACACGACGTCAGCACCCCATTAAACACCAGTTCACTACTAAGTACAAGTTTGCGATCTTCCATAGATCATTTAACCTCTATGGGCCACCATTTCCTCATCTGTAAAATAATGTCTAAATTAATAAATTTTAAAAGGTCTTTTCCTGCGCTGGCTGGTGTGGCTCGGTGGATTGGGTGCCAGCCTGTGAACCAAAGTGTCACCAGTTCGATCCCCAGTCAGGGCACATGCCTTGGCTGTGGGCCAGGTCCCTAGTAGAGGGCATGTGAGAGGCAACCATACATTGATGTTTCTCTCCCTCTCTTCCTCCCTCCCTTCCTCTCTCTCTAAAAATAAATAAATAAAATCTTTTTTTTTTTAAAAAGGTCTTTTCCTGTTCTAAAAACCCTAATTTACATACGCCGTGTACTATTTCAGATACTAATCTCACTTCTCTTCTTTGATTTTAGAATACCTGAAGGGAGAAAGTCCATCTTCTTCTTCCCCAACTCTCAAAGCAACTCACCCCAGGATGAGCTGGCTCAAGGAGACGCTCAGTGGGTGTGACAGTGAAACAGGGTCAGCAGCACTGAGACAGAAGACTTCAAAAATCTGAGTGTGAACCTGAGACCTACTTCTAAAAGCAGCTTGTGCAGCTGGTGTAGGCAGCCAGTGCCAGACTGAGCAGAAGATACCTGGACGGTCCACTGTCGGCTCTCTTCCAGAGTCAGAGGTCTGCCTTAACGGAACACAAGGAGCCTATTCTGGAATGGAATGAGCACATGCTTGAGAGCACCAAGCAATCCTTAATCCCCATACAGCACTGTCTGAAGTACGTGCAGCTAAGCCCCTAACGGCGGATGCAACTCTCAGGTGAGCTCAGACGTTTCTGTGCTCTAGAGTTCAGGGCCCTGTTTGATGGAGAACTCCTGGGACTGTCTCAAGCCTGCCCTACAAGGGTGAAACCTGCAACGTAAGAGGTAAGAGCAACTGCTCCCGTTTCTATGCCCCAGTGCCCTCCCCAATAAAAACACAACAAAGGCAGATACATTGAAGCATTCAGTTCTATTTTAGGCTCCCAGTAAAATGTCTTCATTTGTCTCTTTTTTTCTCAGGGCGGTACAAGTCAACGCGTAGATGGAACGTAAGGAAGTGGTCTGCAGGAGGACAGGAGTTGCACTAACCAAAAGTTAACCACCCAGGCCTCCCAGAGAGAGAGCGGTGATCCTCCAGAACTTCAGTCAAAGAGGCAGAGAGCAAAGCCCCTTCCATTTCATTACAGTCAAATAAAATGTATTAACACCAACACATACGCACCCCCTTTATCAAGAAAGCACAAATATATCCCCATTTTAATCAAGTTTGAACTGGTCAATGCTATTCCACCCAGTCCCAGACACGTTTTGGCTCACAGCTAAGGCCCTAAAGAGTTATCAAATAAGCCCTGGTTGGTGTGGTTCAGTGGTCTGAGTGCCGGCCTTCGAAGCAAAAGGTCGCCGGTTCGATGTTCTGTCAGGGCACATGCCTGGGTTGCAGGCCAGGTCCCCATTTGGGAGTTGTGAGAGGCAACCGATCAGTGTATCTCTCACTCGTTGCTGTTTCTCCCCCTTTTACCCTCCCTTCCCCTCTCTCTAAAAATAAATAAATTTTAAAAAATTAAAAAACTTATCAAATCAAATCAAAGTCACTCAAATGCAGCCAGTTACTCTTTAGTTACTCCTTGAATAATCGAATGGAGGAAAGCACTGTGTTTTTTTTAACAGCACTTAACACAAAGCAAGGAGCAAGGTCCCGCGTGGCCCTCCCCTTTACTCGGCTGCTTCACAGAATTATGAGACAAAGGGCAACTACTGTATCATCACTTTTTTTTTTTTTTGGAGTAAAGCCACAAGATTACTAACAAACAGCTAATGGCCACCATTCAAAGGCAATAATGGCATTGTGACTTCATATGCCAGTTATCCACCAAATTGGAAAGAACCAAATATACATATTTTTCTCTCCCCAAAGAAAATCTGAAATTGAATAGGATTCTCTTCCTCTCCCATCATGAAAGTTTCAGGGGGAATGTTAAATAGTATCAACTTCTCTAATTATAGGGCCGGAAAGAAAGACTTTACACTTGTTCAAGAGGTTACCAATTTAGGTTGTAGAACTTACAAAATGTTCACAGTGTAGGAAAAACTTCAGTGATAGTAAACAGGGAAAGTTCTTGTTCTTTAAAAATAGTCCTCAAATCCCTCATTTTTGTTTTACCTTATTGCATTAGTGCTAAATATGCAACAGGATAAACTTAGAGAAACACAGGAACCACCAGGCTTCGTTCAAGTTTTTAGAGTAAGTTTAATAGAGAAATCTGTTTGTACTTAAACAAACAAACAAACAACCACCCCCCCCAGAAAACAAAAAAGTTGGCCCCAAAGGGTTTTTGTACAGGCTACAAATGTGGGTACTCGAGTAGCCGCTCTTACAATATCACAGTGGGTTATGTGCTGAAAAGAGTAATCACCTATGGAAACCTCAAACTACCTCCTCTGTACACTAATGATACAGAGTAATTTAGCAGTCGAAGTTACTTTTGCTTGCCAATAAAACAGAACCAGAAGACTGGTCACTCTAAAACCTACAGCTGGTTGTGTTTGCGTTCTGGCAATTTAGTGCTGACTCTGAGACCACCCTCAAAGAGCTTAGCATCACAAGAACAGCTCTGAATAGAATACGCAGTTTCCTTCTCTTTAAAGGGTTCTTCAACACCACCTTCTATGAAGTAAAATCTGCACACCCAACATTAAACTGCTGTACAGTAACTTCAGAGAACCCTATGCCTCTGGCAATGGCAGGAAAACAGTAACTCCCCACAGATCTACCTAACGTAAAAAGAAAAGTTGTTTTTTAACTGAGAGTGAAGGTGGGGTAGTGAGAGAGAAAGAGACACAGACAGAGAGACAGACACTGAATCTTGTTATTCCATTTATTCATGCATTCATTAGTTGACTCCTATATGTGCCCAGACTGATGATCGATCCCGCAACCTTGGCATATCCGGATGATGCTCCAACCAACTGAGCTACCCGACCAGGGCAAACCTGGTCCTTTTCAAAAAGACCAGCCCTGACTGGTATGGCTCAGGTGGGCGTCATCTTGCAAAGCAAAAGGTCTTCTGTGGATTCCCTGTTTGGGCACAAGCCTAGGGCTGTGGGTTCGGCCCAGATGGGGCACATACAAGCAGCAACCCATCGATGTTTCTCATATTGGTTTTTTTCTCTCCCTCTCTTTCTCCCTCCCTTCTCCTCTCTCTAAAAATAAATAAATAAAATCTTTAAAAAAGTAAAAATAATAAAAAGGACCCTATTTCTAAATTTCCACTTTCTTCTTCTTTGTAAAATTCTAATAATTTCATTCAGGGATAGTCAACAAATGGTGGCAAATCCCAGCAAGTTGACTAAAGGCTCAGAGAAATGTTAAAACCTCAGACACGGTGAAAACGCAAACACTGAAGTTCAAGTTTTCCTCATTGAGAGTTGAACTATTCAATAGCACCCACCCTTGTAAAAAATAAATTACATATCCAAAAGGGCAAACTGCCCCAGTCAACTGGGTAAACAGCATAATTAACACGTGCTCGGTGGGAGGTGAACTTTCACGTAAATAGTGGGGCCCCGAACTGGGCTGCAAACTGCAAAGCAGCTTAATTTTTTCTGAACTGTCTGCAGGGCTCTTTTGTGCAATTAGAGTTTAACGTGGGGTAACTGCTCCTCAGGTTTCTTCTAAGAAAATAAAAATCTGACTTGTACAACAGCAAATGGAACTGTATTATTTAGAACTCCATTCGTTTTTTCAAAAAGAATAAAAATACACTGACTTCTTGAATGAGTTTTAGCATGTATTTCTAACTACCTCTCTAAACTAGGGGAAATTAATTTCTAACCGACTGGGATCACGTTCCAGAATGCAAAAATAACTTTGACTATGTAAAATGAGACTAATTGAGTGCTTTTACATACACATTTCAAGTTTAGCTCTTTCAAAACACCCTCTGATTTTTTAATAAAACTCCAAGGTAAATCGACCTCCTCTTACACACACGTCCTTACTCCAGTCGCACTGCTTCGCTTTACTTGAAACAGTACCCACATCAACAAGCAGAAAGAAACACTCGCGGCATTCACACAAAGGCAATTAAAGACCATATATCACACACCATCCTCTTAAGTCATCGTTAATATTCTACTCAGCGTCCATCTCTGCTGTCCAGATCGCACATGCTGGGGAAAGTGGGCGACAAGAAAATGAGCGTGGCTTCTTTGTGTGCTATCCGGGCAAAGGGTGGTGAGTGCAAGGAGAGGCCGCCCAGCATTTGCTTGGCATCAACACTTACCTTGAGGATGTCCCCCCTTTTGAAGCTCAGCTCGTCGTCTGCAGTGGCTTTGAAGTCATATTTGGCGATGGCTTCCATTCTGAGCGCTGCTCAGTGCTCAGCAGCCTGAAGCAGGGGGAAGGGAGTCTTCCCTGCTGAAGCAACCCAGCGCTCTGGGCTCAGCCTTGCCTCTCTCCTGGGACTGGCTCCTGCACTCCGGGACACACAATGCCACCCTGAATCAGAAGACGGATGATTGAGAGAAGTGGCCAGGATCGAAGACAGCCCCGCCCTGCCAATCGGCCAGTAGTCCCAGCCCCCACGCCCCCTGGCTCGGCTGGCTCAACCCTCCTCCCTCCCTTCCAGGCAAGAGCCCTGATCTCCTTCCTCTTTTCTGCCTCAGGCTCAGGCAACTGACAGGCCTGCCGGCCAATGGTGGCAGCTGCTCAAGCTATTCCAGAACACACTTCCTCTTCCTTCCCGCTGGGTGTGCGAGGTATGCAGGAACCGGCTGGAGTCCAGTTCGGTCTCCGCCTTTCCTCCCTCACCCCTCACATTCTCTTCTCCAGACAAGAAATGCAGTCCGCTGAAAGAAGGCCTCCCCCTGGGGACGGCATCCTGCTTTTCTCAGTTAAATGGACCTATCTCTCTCCTTTCCCCTGCCAACCTTTCTGCTTTTCCGAAAAGCGCTGGGTGTCCTACCCACAGTCAAAAGTAAGCAATGCATGCTTTGGTCCTGAGCTGCTTCTAATTCCCAGAAACCAATCCTTGGTGTGCTCCCAGGAAAGCAGGAGAAAGTGAACACAGGATCTCCTTTTTTATTCGATTTACCACTTGAGCACAGGACCCCAGAGAAGAAGGTCTAGCTCAGCCTTTCTGTGGCATATCTGCTGTTGTTGCACAAGGCCTGCTCTCCCCTGCAGATCCCCAAGACTCTGGGGCTCCCAACAGCCCTTGAAATAGATGTCAAGGTTCAGTATTCCAGAAGCAGCCTCCACATTATTTTTAAGTAGCCTAAGGAACAAAGCCAAAATCCTAATACACTTAAAGAGGAATCCCCTTTTCAGAATCTGAGCTGCCAGATCCTGTGTCTGGGGAAAGAAAGTGCAGGGAGAGATGGCGCCAGAGTCAAGCATAAGTCTCCCCCAGTCAGCTGAGAACAGCTGCTGTGCTCAGAGACAGAGGGGTACTAACTAAGTGATCCCAACTGCATTCTGCAGGTGAAGTCTGTAATAAACCTCCGCTAGTGTTCCAGGCGATGGGGAAGTGGGGGAACTACAGACAACCACTGCTGCAGTAGCCTCCAGCCCTGAATATGAGACATAACCCAGACCTCTGCAGAACGAAAGGAAAATAAAGCTCTATTCTTGTCTCACCAGTCACTGTTTTCATAGAGGCTAAATACAAGCAGCAAACACAAACACTGGCAGAATGGGGACAGATTATTTTTAGTGACACTCTTGGATAATTACCACCTAGCAGAGAACTCATTTGAAGGGCACGAGTGATTATTATCCTTTTGTTCTCAAGTTAACAAGTGGGGCAGCATTAATCAAGCAAAACTGCAAATGGACTAAGCGATAAACCAGCCCAGAGTATTAACATTAGAGGACAACGCCCTGGCTAGTGTGGCTCAGGGGACTAAGTGTGGGTCTGCAAGCCAAAGGGTCACAGGTTCGATTCCCAGTCGGGGCACATGCCTGGGTTGCAGGCTAGGTCAGGCCCCCAGATGCAACCACACATTGCTGTTTCTCTTGCTCTCTTTCCCCTTCCCTTCCCCTCTCTAAAAATAAATAAATATTAAAAAAAAAAAGTTTAGAGGAAAATGAGTATTATCAAAGAGAAAAGAAATCATCTGGTAATAAAAAGTCCTTCAGTCAAATTCTAAAAGCCAAACATTCTACTGCAGGTAAACTAATAAACCAAACCAATGCTTATCCTGTCAGGCCAGACCTAGGATATCCTATGTGGCACTGGCCCAAAGAGAGAAAAGTAAAGAAAGCCCTGGCTGGTGTGGCTCAGTGGATTGAGTGCGGGCTGCAAACCAAAGGGTCGCCGGTTCGATTCCCAGTCAGGGCACATGCCTGGGTTGCGGACCAGGTCCCCAGTGAGGGCCATGAGAGAGGCAACCATACATTGATGTTTCCCTCCCTCTCTTTCTCCCTCCCTTCCCCTCTCTCTAAAAATAAATAAAATCTTTAAAAAAATTTTAAAAAGAAACATTAAAAAAAAGAAAAGTAAAGAAAGTGTTCTAACAAATATAAAAAAATACAAAGATTAGTCTCAGAGTATTTATATTTTTGTGTGCCCTCAAAAACCCCTTACTTCTACCCTCTGTAGCTTATTTCTTATCAAACTAATCCATGTATATAACTTTAAAAGTCAGAGCACTGAAAAGTTTATGAAAAGAGTAGTTCCCTATCCTAACACCCATATGCAATCACCTTCAATTTTGTTTTTCGCTTTCTCTTTTTATTCATTTACAATATTCTAATAATATGCTTCTGTTGCCATTTCTTCGTTTATTCCAGCCATCATCTACCACCTGAAAGATGAGGACCTAACTGTCCCACCCCTGCCAATTTCCCCTCGCCCCATCCCAGTAATACCACGCATTCTGGTTTAAGTAGAAGTATTACAACATCAAATATTGTTCACTGGCGATTTAAATAATGTATTACAACCAGCCTTCCTTCCTTTCTAGTACAATCCTTCGATTTTTCCCAGCATTAATAACTGCTTTTCCTGTTTTGCTTACTTTCCAATGTGTGTACCTATTTTTAATTGTTTACAAATGCGCCTGAATCTCTGCTACATGCATCTGAATATTTTCCGCAGACCTGACCATGTATTTTAATGGGTCTCCAGGTCTGATTGTTGAGACTGTATCAATGATGGGGAGCTGAAGAATTGAGCATATCTAAACAAACAAGCAAACAAAGTTTCATTTTGAAAAAGGAAATCTGGCAGAAACCCAGAACACTGTCAAGATTCTATGCAGTAACAGGGCTTGTGTCTGTTACTCAGGACTGCAGGCAACCGCGTATAACTGGATAGCCACAGCACACAAACCAAGACACTTTTCAACGTGGTTTTTCTTCTCGAAAATCATGTTTCAAGTGACTATTGCTTTTTGAAATATAGTGTGATAGAAATAAAAACCAAGAACAAGCAATACTTTTGTGCCTGTGCCAAAGAGCATCTCACGGAGAAAACTTGGAGACATCAGCTTGTTAGGCTACCCGCCGAAAAGAGCAAGCAGGCCAAAGGAATTCAAAAGGGTGTGTTTCATTAAAGACAGGAAAAGAATCTATCACATACGCAACACTAATTACTCAAAGAAAGAAATCTGAGAGGGAACGCAATGTATGATGATTTCAATAGAGGAGACGGTGCTGCTTATTTCCCAAGACAATGGGTTGGGAGCACAGTCAACACTGAAGCCTAATGACAGTGCGCCTCGGCTGTTCCCAGGACACCCCTCCGCAGCCCATCCCAAGCAGTGAATTTTAAGAAGGAAAGTGCAGCTTGAATTGTTTATTTCAAGCAATATGTATTATTATGTCCTAAAATGCACTCTCCTAAAGGTATTAGTAGGGCTTTATTTTCTTTCTTCCACTTAACTCTCTTCCCGAAATTCACACAAGTAAAAGACCTAACACCTACTGGGCCATACAGTTTAGCGTTAAGTCTGCACGGTCTCAAAAGGCAGGCTGATGATCCAGGTTCCAGTCACTCCCCTGGTGCTGACCAGCTACAATTTTGGGCAAGCCTTTTAAACAAGCCCAGATGTTCTCATTTGTAAAATGGGGGTGACATCACCTACTTTATAAGATTCACTGAGCATTAGATCAGGTAATATAGATAATATGCACACAGTGCTTTGGACAGAGCCTGACGTTAACTCAGTGAAAATAAGATAAAATGTGACTCTGTTTAAAACATAGAAGATGTTCAACTTCGCTATTAAAAACGTGCAAATTAAAACAAGATTTCTTTCATCCACTAACTGGCAAATTTTAAATATATTTACAATATCCGGTCTCTGCAATACCCTGGGTGAAATAACTCTCAGACTCTTCATCCTATCCAGTGTTTATTCATATAACATTTTGGGCAGCTAATATACACTGACAACGTGCTTGGTGCTGGATGATAACACCAGGTTGGCCAAAAGTCTGTTGCTTTTTACATATAATGGCTCTAGTAGTGCCCAGTTTTCTTTAACTTCATTCCAAACAATCTGTTAGATTGTACTGTGACAACTGTCATATCAGCACGCATTTAAAAAGAAAACCTATCAAAATTGGTGAATTTTTGTGCAGCCATTTTAATATTGAAGGTGGAAGAAAAGATGAAACATTTTCGGTGTATTATGCTTTATTATTTCAAGAAAGGTAAAAATGCGACTGAAACACACACAAAAAGATTTGTGCAGTGTATGGAGAAGGTGCTGTGGCTGATCAAATGTGTCAAAAGTAGTTTGCGAAGTTTCTTGGCATCACTGATATTTTGGCCAAATCATTCTCTGCTGTGGGCTGTCTGATGCGCTGGCAGATGTTTAGCAGCGCCCGGCCTCTCCCCACTAGCAGCCAGTAGCGGGAGACAGCCAACATACTCACAGTATCCAAATCAATACAGTTATTGGTGAAAGTGAAAAATGAGTCTTTTATTTTACAGAAAAGACTAAACGGATTTTTTGGCTAACCCAATAATAAAATCACCACAGAGCCCACACGTTAGCAGGAAACTAATTAGTTCACCTTTTTGGAGAGTAATTTTATGGTATCTATTGACAATTTAGCTACTTCCCAGATCTATCTCACTGAAAATGTGACACGAATACCAGGTACAAAATGCATATCTACCTGATCAATATCCACGAGCACACCTATGGAAAACCTACAGAAGTATCAAGGTATACCACTAATTTTTAAAAAGTGAAGAAAAATGATAGTTTATGCTATTTCTACAGAGCAAAATAACACATATATCAGTGTGACAAAAGAAAAAATTTGAAAAGATCATAATGGTTATCTCTGAGAGTGAGATCACAGAATATTTTTCTACTCTGTATACCTCAATTATATTTTCAGTTTTTACTATAAGCATTTATTACTTTTGTAGTTAGAAAAAATAAACACCAAAATCTTACTGATGCTCTAGAGTTAGATCTGGATTCAACTGTCACTCTACTACTTATTAACTGTGTGGGTGACACTGGAGAAATAAATATATTCTGTAACCCTGCCCTGGCTGGTGTGGCTCAGTGGACTGAGCACCGGCCTGCAAACCAAAGGGTTGCAGGTTGGATTCCCAGTCTAGTGCACATGCCTGGGTTGTGGGTCAGGTCCCCAGTAGGGGGCGCAGGAGAGGCAACCATATATTGATGTTTCTCTCCCTCTCTTTCTCCTTCACGTCCCCTCTCTGAAACTAAATAAATAAAATCTTAATTCCTAGTAACCTCAGCTAGAAAACAGAGTAACAGCATCCACCTCATAAGGCAATTTTGATTATTAAGAGAGACTGCACTTGTAAAGGCCTGAGCAGAGTCTCTGGCATAAGGCACGAAGAGGTGTCAGGCAGCATCACCAGTCCTTCTGAATGATCAGTTCACGTGCTTTCCCAGTGAATCGGGAACTTCCATCTACATACAGACTGCCTGGCAGGCACATTAACAGTTCTGTTAAGTATAAACTTTAAAATTAAACTGCTCCACATCACAGTCCTAACAAAGCTCAAATATTTACACACAAAAACTAATCACCTCTGTAGTCACTTATTCTATTAGGCTTTTAAATATTTACCCTGAAAACACAGAAAAGTATCGTTGTAAGTTGAGTAACTTAAAGACACATTCCAGTCTCATTATTTTCTGGCTGTATCTGTAACCAGAGTTTTGGTCCCTGGACCAGGAGCTCCAAAATCACCCCATTCGGGGACTGACTCACTGTGGGTACCTTCCGGGCCTCCAGCCCAGAACCTATTTTAAATAAGATCACAGGTAATTCTTATGCCTGCTACACTTCAAGAATCACTGCTGTACTGGAAGGGTGCCTTAATCAAATTTTATACTGTACGTTCCAGATAATAAACTAGAACATCTCTGCATAAAATAAAGATCATGCATATTCACTTGTCACAACTGGGATAAAGCCCACTTTGGCAGAGGAAATCAAAGACTCTGAATGGTCACCCAGCAGTGACAGAAAGTTACGAATTAAGCAAGTAACTATTAAATTTCTCTCAGGAGAGCATGGTGGGTCTCTATTCTGTATCAATGCATCTCTCTGAAATCTATCACTCTTCTGCTCTAGGTAACAATCACAACTGCGGCTGCACAACAACCAACATGGTAACAGGAGCTACTGAGAAAACTCTACGTACCATCCGTATTTAAAGAACAGCAGTATTTAAAACCTCCTAATCCCTCACATCTGAACACCCTCGCCAAGGAAGTGAACAGCCTCAAGCATTTAAATGCTTGCTTTTAGTATCCAAGACAGCTGATTACTAGAATTAAATTCTTTTTTTATTTTGGAATTCAGAAAATTTTGAACAACGAAAGGGGCAGCACAACAAATAAAGTTTTTCTTTCTGTCAAAAAGGCCCCAACAACAGCAGCAAAGGCGGCCGACTCTAAGGGATGGAAGAAAAGGTGCCTGATTGTTAAAGCCTGGTGAAGAACATGCGAAACTAACATGACATTGTATGTCAACTGTCATTTTAAAGTAA
Organism: Micronycteris hirsuta; assembly: GCA_004026765.1. Classification (NCBI taxonomy): domain Eukaryota; kingdom Metazoa; phylum Chordata; class Mammalia; order Chiroptera; family Phyllostomidae; genus Micronycteris; species Micronycteris hirsuta. The sequence goes on from PVJI01011674.1 coordinate 29,290, forward strand.
ATTTCAAAATTAAAAAATGTAAAAGCCTGGTACAAAAAAACAGAACTACCACAATGGGCAAGCTTTAATTGGTCAAAGGTCTAAATAAACTCTATTCCCTTGAATGTTTCATCTTATGTTAATTCAATTGTAATACAAGTGTACGGTTGGTTTTCTTTCTTTCTTTCTTTCTTTTTCCCTTAACCTCCCCCACTAAAAGCCAGAAGGAAGCCACACCAGCCCCAGACTGGCCCAATCTTCCTCACTAATGTAAGAGACATAGGAAGAAAAGCGTAAGCAGGCACAAAAGCATGACCTTAAACTGAAGAAAACAAGTGAAACACAGTGAGACAAGCAGCTGCACCTGGGACCCGGTGGCAGTGTGGATTACTGACAGTGAATGCAACCCTCTGAGCCTCCCAGTTCCCGGGGCAGGGGGGAGACTGACGTCCCGCATGGCCCTCCCGCAACCCTCCTGGCTGCCTGAAGGAATACAGTGGACGCTGAAAAAGTACAGGATCAAGCAGCAAAGAGGGTACCTTCCCGAGAGAGAAAATGGAATCTTTAAAGGAGGGAGAAAACGAACTGCACAAGGAGCAGAAAGCTCGAAAAATTATGCCAGAGAGGGGACAATAAGGAAGAAGGGGAAGTAGATTAGAAAAAAAGGTGGGGGAGGGGGGCAAATGACTTGCATTACACAGGCCAGCACGTAGTGTCCGCAGCGGAATGGAGAGAAGCAGATAGAAAGGGAAGGACAGAGGGGCAAGGGGACGAGCGCTAGTTTCTCCCGTGCGTCTTCTCAGCTCCCTTCCGAGAGCCAACAGTGCCCCGGCCCGCGGGCGCGCTGCGGCTGCTCTGCAGCGGTCCCGTATTCACCCCGTCAATCTCACAGCCTCCGAGGCCAGCGCGGACCGACTCCCCAGCCGAACGGTACGCGCGGCTCACCGTCGCGTACGGAGGGCGGTACTGAGGACCCACACCAGGGCTCTCCTTCCTCTCTCGCCGAAGTCTGTCCTCAGGACATTCCAGCCACTGCTGCTGCTGTTTCTTGGCAAACACTTTTCAGAGAAGTTCACAAAGCGGGGAGGGGGAGAGGAGACAGAAGGACAGGCGTCTCGACTGGCCCCGGCAGCAACTGCTGTAACTCGCGGTATTTATAGGGTTGGAGGGCCCCCTCCCGAAATTCGGCCCCGCGACACCAGGAGATGGTGACGTGGTGGCGGGTCGAAGGAGCATCGATCACCACATTTGCAGCCCGCGGCGAATCCCCAGCCTCCGGGCCGAGTCAGACTGACTCACAGAATGAGTGCCCCGCGCTGTCGGGCTCCTTCCAGGCTCCTTCTGCGCCAAACCCTCATGAAGAAGGCATGAAACTGAATTAGGAGGCCCCGGCCTCTTGCCCTGGGGTCCGGGGCTCTGTCCCGAGCCAAGGGACGGGAGAGGATGGTCCCCCGGAAGAAAGCGTCCCAAAAGAAGAAACGCGGAGCCCGGAGCCCCGGGGACTCCGCTCCTGCCCCGGGCCCCGCCGTCCCGCCCCCAGCCCGGCGGCCCCCAGGAGGCTGGGCCGGGTCCCTGAAGGCCGACTCCTGCTACGGACCGAGAAGGAAGAGGCACCGAAGCAGCAGCAGCAGCAGCAGCAGCGCCGCCGCCGCCGCCGTCCCCACTCACCGTGGCGCAGCTGCTCCACTCCGCTCCGGGCCGGCCCCTCCACAGCGGTGCGAGTGGCCGCCGACCCCGCTGCTGCTCCCCGAGGGCAGCGCCTATTCCCGCTGCTGTCACCGCCACAATCTTCGTCGCCGCCGCCGCCCGGTCGCTGAAGCAGCACAGCCGCCTCGCTTCCGCTCCTCGTCAGGGTCCCGCGAGAACTTCCCCGCCTCGCCCCCGCGAGACTTCCCCCGGCGGAAAAGGCCCAGAGCGCAAGCGCTCCTCCTCCGCCGGGCTCCCGCAGGTAGACCGTCTAGATACCAGTGCGCGTGCGCCAGGCCGCCCCGCAGCAGGTGGCACCCGCAAAGCTCCGCCCCCGAGTCGCCATAACCCAGTCGGTGCCAGAGCGGTTAGACTATAGCGCAGCGCTGGAGGAGGAAGTGTCATGCACCTCCGAATCACTTCCCTTACCCTCCCACCAAACCAAGGCAATTGGGGAATCGGGGAGGGGCGCGAGAAGGGGAGGAATCCCCCACTCGCGCAAGCACCGCAAATAGCGGACCACGTCTTGAAATATTTGAGACTCTGGTCCAAACAAACTCTGCTGTGTTAGATGAATTACGGTAACATTCATTTGTTCATTAATTGAATTAAGTGCCTAATATATGCTAAGCACTGTGCTAGATATATTGTAAAAGGTACAAAAACGAACAAAAATCCAGACCCTCGAGGGATTCACGGTCTAGAGGAGTGGAAGAAAAGTAACAAATAATGCCACAAGCATTGTTAGCATTTCTTGGGGAAATTGCTGAGGAAGCTAAAGAGATGGGAGGAGGGGTCGGGGGTCGCTACTCTGCCCATCTCAGAAAAGTCTTCCCGGAGACGATAATGCGGTGATGTGTTGGAGGATGAGGAGGAGTTCGCTAGACCGGGAAGCGGGGGTGAGGACGGTGCAGGCAAGGGGAACGGCAGCAGATACAAAGGAACGGAGGTGTGAGAGCCGTGTTCCGGGTAACGCTGAGTAGTTTGATTCCTGTACTAGGCGGAGTGAGTACGGGGGAGTGACAGAAAATTGGGGTTTGGAGAAGTACTGGTAACTCTTATTTTTCAGTTCCAAATCTCTTTCCAATTAAAGGAGAGAGCAGAACACATCTAATGGTAATGTGCTGTCCGGAAGCCAACAAAATAGCTTCAAGTTGAAGTGAGAATAACAAAATATCTGATTCTATAGAGAAAATTAAGCCCATTGGAATAAGGAAAAAGAACTTTCACTAAGTATTTGTTGGGTGTCAACTACGTGCAAGTTGCTATGCAGGAGAATAGATGAACCTCACAAAGCCTCTGCTCTCAGCAGTTCGTAATCTAAAGGAGAGTTGCCTAGACTGTGAGGCAAAACAGTGAGGTTGAACTACGGAGAGGACTGTGGAGGAGGGAGCCAGTTACCTGGTGCTCAGGTGGTCGTGGAGGACTTGGGTGTTTCAACTGCAGGGAGGAGAGCGTGATGGAATCAACCAACATTTCAGAATGGCCAGAATTTAGGATTTAGGGGAGGAGTAATGAGAGACAAGGCCAAGATGTATAGCTTAGGTTTCAATAGCAAGTGATTTGCAACTTCTAAGGGTTTTTGAGCAGGAAATGTCTGATAGGAGGTTAAAATAATAACAGGACCATTTACTTACCACCCTGTGTGTACTAAAGTCAGAGTGTTTCTACAGGGGAGATCAAGTCCCCATTTTACAGCCGGAAACTGAGGCTTCGAGAGGTTATAGTCATTTACCCAGGGGAACCCTAATATAGTAGACCCAAGATTTAAACCTATGCCTTTCTTGTTCTAAAACCCATATATTCCTCCCTCCCCCCCACCCCCACACTATGATACTTTGTTCTAGAATGGTGTCCACAAAAAAATAAAAATGAAAGCGAAGGACTTAGCTGCTTAGCAGAGAGGAGGAGGAAGTGAGGGGAGAGTTGGGGAAGACAAGCCTCTGGGAACGTGACCTTTCTAGTCCAGGCAGCACACAGCAGGAGACCTGACCGCGTCCAGGAGCAGGGCAGACTGAGCAGGGCGGTTCAAGCCGAGACCCTGGTTAGGCCGAGAGGACAGCAGTGTTCCAGGGGAGCTATTTATCATCGACAAGATACAGTCTCAAGTCCTTTGTGAGACCCTCACAGACCTGGCCCCTGCCTGCCAGCCCCACCCGCTCCGTCTCCCCTGGGTGGCGCCAAGGCCTGCTCCACCAACACTAAGCCACTTTGGTTTCCGGAAGGGGCCCTGATCTCTTGAGTGTCCATATCTTTGCATATGCAGCTTCCTCTGCTCAGTTGGCCCCTGCCCCTTTCTTTAGCCTCCCCCCCCCGAAGTCAGTTTTAGGGTTTCTGTCCCCAAATTTCCACAGTACCTCCAATTTCATTGCGGCACTGTTGACTCCCCACTGCCCCCCATCCCATGCTCTACAGGCTCCAGACAGGACCACGCCTTTTCACAACTGTGTTCCCAGCCCCCAGCACAGTGAATAAATGGATGGATGGACGGATGGATGGAAGAACAAATAAATAAATAATAGGGGTTGACAAGAGATAAAGACATGGTTGCCTTTCTGTGTCATGTGATACTTGAAGCTAAGGAAGTGGGTGAGATCTCAGAAGAGACTAGATGCTGAAGAGAACAGAAAAAAAACATTGTGCACTTCCTTTTAAAACGCAGCACTGATAAAACAGACTCTGAGCATGTCTGGTCCATATGCATGTGCATATGGACCAGATTTGGAAGCGGAACATTTAAAAGTAAAAGTACTAATTGTGTTGAATAAAGCAATTGTGGCTTGGGAAAAAAAAACCCTTCAACATTTGTTACATTTTCTTTCTGATTAAGAAATTCTTTTCTACAGACACAGATTCAGAAACTCGAGAGAAAACTTCCCAAGATCATTTTGTGCAGAGAAAAAATAACATACTAGAGGCAGCAGGATTTTGCATGTGTAGCTGATGTTAAACAGCAAAAAGAAATTGGAGCAAGAGGCCAACTTGTGAAGTAGAAGTCACCCTGGTGTGAAAAGCTGTTGTAACTTTAGCAAAACTTGCTAATAACAAACTGCCACATCAGTTACTGCGGAATGCACAAATTAATCACCAACAAATCTCTTTTCGGGTGGGGTCGTTGGGGTTTGCGGGTTTTTAGTCGTCGGAAAGGGTTTCTCACTTTGCTTTCTGTGAGTTGCGGTGCTGCCGCCTGCTGGTGAGAACTGGGTATTGCCCTGGTATTTACTGAACCTTGAAAGCCCACGAGAAACTAGCCTGTTTGACCCCGCTCCGTTTGGGAGCTGCCTCCGGACCATCTCAGGCACATCCTTTGAGCCCGTATTTCTGAGCTTCTCCTAAGTGGGGAAGAACCAGACAGCCAGTGACAACATAAACCTGGTCTTTGAAATTCTACTCCCACCCGTTGAAAGTGGATCACCTGTTCCTAGTTGATCTGGGAAGTCTTTGTTTTAGAATTTCCTTTGCTCCAGCTGTGAGCCAGGACTGCATACACCCGTCAGGCTTCGAGAGTGGCCTCGGATGCTGAGCCTACCAACAGGACACCAAGTCCTATGACTTCCCTTCCCCTACCTCCCGACTCCATTTCCATCACCTGATCATGTCCACACCACCATCCCTCCTGGGGGGCTGCCCACTGATCATCCTGCCCTCCCAAGTCATTATCTACATGGCAGCCAGAGTTGATTTTCTAAAATACACACAGAAACAAAAGGTCACAGATAAGGTTCCAAGTCGTTAGCATGCCCCGTAGGGCCCTCTGTGACAGGCCCCTGCCGGCAACTCCGCCTCAATGTTCACCCGTGTCCCTTTGAACTCTTGTCTCCACTCTTCTGAATAACTTGCCGTTTCCTGACTAATTCTACAGTTCTCTTCCCTCCAAGTTTTTGTATGAACTTCTCCAGATAGCACTATAATAGGTAGAACCAAATGGAGTCCCCTTTAGATCAAATAGCAAGTTTTTAAAGTGGAGAAAAGAGCCAATAATTCTTCTCTCATGTAGCAGTTCCTACATTTTCATACACAAGAGAATCACTTGGGGACCTGTTTAAAACGCAAGCTCCAGTATTCCAGAGATATTCAATTCATTAAGACTGAGAAGGGCCCAGAAATATGCATTTAAAATAAGCTGCTGCAGGTAGTTCTTAGGCTGGTCAACACTGGACCAGACTTTAAGTGCCAACACCTGTTGAACATTTGCGAGGTATGGATTCTGGGATCTTCCCAGTGTGCCCTGGGTTACAGGAGTTAGAACACGAGCTGCTATGGGCAGGAGAGAAGGTGGAGACTCGGTCCCCAGAGTATTCCCCTGGGATCTTAAGTCTCCCGCTGCTGAGAAATGACAGTACATGACATTGGTGTGGCCTGGGTCTGTGGGGGTGATGCTTCTTGGCAGCACAGTGTAGATAAAAAATGAAAATAAAAGCCCAGGTTAGTGAATGGACTGTGGTCCGGACAGCTCTGTGTAGCAATGCCAGAGTCAAGTTCAGAGGAGCTATTCCTTCTGTTGCATTTTCCAAATCTCTTTCGTTAGAGCACATTCTGTGCATTAAGGAGACGCAGTCACTCCACTCCGGCTCCGAGCTGAAGTGCAAGTGATATACCCAACGGGCGAGAATTTTTCCGCCGTTCCAACGCCCACGAGAAAGAAGCATTGATAATTTTAATACTAGGAAGTTTCTCCAATATTGGTTTTATTATGTTTTAAAAAGATAACATTTCTACATCTGAGACTCTTCCTTTTTTCTCCCTTAACTTTTCCCATTTTTGAAAATTAATTTGCGCCTGTGATGTTCTGTGATTTTGCTTTTTATTATTATTTTTTTTTTTACAAATGACAGGAACCCATTCTCCATGAAAGGTGAAAATACTGTATTTAAGATCAGCTGGCAGGCATGGAGCACTCATTTGGGGCCAGGAAAAATCTAAGAGCACGTTACCTTGTTCAGTCCCCACCACTAAAACCATACATGGTAGATATTATGACTAAGGCCGTTTTATGGATGGGGAAACTGTTTCCATAAGGAGGGGATAGTCAGCTGTGCCCAATGTCACCAAACAAGATGGATGAGATAAGGACAGAACCAATGGAACCTGGGGAGACGGAGACTTGGAAAATGAAACCGAAGGAATAGTGTGGTGGGGTGAGTCTGATTGGAGGAGAGGAAAGGATTGGCAGAAAAGAGAGAGAATGAGAAGTAAGAATGGACAGGCAGCAGGTGCAGGCAACTCTCTGTAAGACTTTTGCTATAAAGCAGAACAGAGCGAAGAGTGAAATTTGGAGGACCAGGGAAGGGGTTGTAAACACGGGCCCCATTAGGGTGTGCTGTGTATGCTGAAGGGAATTATCTAGTAGGGAGGAAACTTTAGGGTACAGGTGAGGAAGGAACCGAGGAGCAAAATCAAAATCCATGCTGTTCACCCGTTTCACAGACCAGCAGCAACGTCTGTGAGAAGAGAGGTGGGTCAGCAGGTGGCTGGGAAGATGCGATCTTTCTTCATCACCCGCTTCTGTTCTCTCCGTTACACGGATGGGATTGGCGCACGAGGTGGGGAGGGGGAAGAAGGCGAGAGGCTTGTTTTGATTAGAACGTATGGCAGTGAACTTTTGGACTGCGGGGAACCACATCAATTCAGGAAACATTGCAGGCGGTGTCGAAGTCCCACTGAGATTTGTGAGTGTGAACTTAAAAGAAGCCGCTCTGCCCGGTGGCATATTTCTAACCAGTCAGATCCAGCTGTCTGGCTGCAGAAACAGAGCCGGCAAAGAGCCTTGTTGAGCTGGGCTGGGGTTTTGTCAGGACGGTGCCACCAAGGGAGGAATCGGCCAGGGTGTGGAGGGTGCGTGAAAGGTGCTAGGTGCGGTGACGGGCCACGGAATCTCAGCCACGCCAGAAAGGAAGGTAGGAGTGTTTAACAGGGACAGAGTTTCGAATGGGGATGATGCACAGTTCAGGAGATGGACGGTGGTGATGATGACAAAACAATGTGAATGTCCTTAATGCCACTGAATTGTACACTTTAAATGATTATAATGGTAAATATGTATGTGTCACCACAATAAAAAAATGTTTAAAATATCGACTATTTACAAATATTGATACCTGACCTCATCTCAGATGAACTAGAACCTTTGGGGTTGGCAGCTAGGCATGAGTATTTTAATAGACTGTGTAACTGCTGAATTAGCATGTTTTCTTTTATTCATTCATTCAACAAACACATACGGAATGCATCATGAGCTAGGCAGTAGGAGTGCCCAGTTAACCTCAAAGGCCAAGGTTCCTGCTCTCATTACCATCCTGTGGGGAAGGATGGACAACAAACCTATAAATGAATAAATATTGAACTACAACTTCAGAGGCTTGTTGCAACCATGCCAGTGAGCTTTGACTAAGAGGGTGTGCTGGAGACGGACAGGGGGGTAGGGTCTGTGGAGACAGACAGACTCAAGGTCTTTACTGCAGGGGAAAACCGCAGGCTGCTGCAGCGAGGGGGCGTGGAGGCGGTGCTTGCAAGGTGCTGATGGGTTGGAAGTGACAGGTGAGCGGGAGTGAGAAACAGGATGCCTCCCAGGCTTCCTGCCTGGGGACAGGAGGACCCTCCAAGGGACACCAGAGAGGTGGTTCCCGTGCTAGCCTTTCTGCCAAGCAACTGTGTAACCTCAGACGTGTGACAGTTTGTGGGTTAGTGTCCTCATCTGGAAAAATAGGGATAATAATATACCTCAAAAACAGAGCAGTAAAAATAAAAACTATAAGCTTATGAACAGTGAGACAGCTGCACTATGTTCCTTCATCATAGCCTTTCAGACGCTCACCCCTTGGTTCTCCTGCTCTTCATCTTAACAGTCCCATGTGGGCCCATTTCCATCGTTTCAAAACTAACCCGCCCACATCCCTGGGCTGTTGTCCCTTGAGCTGCCCAACCACCCAGCGAGCTCAGTGCAGCTTGTAGGTTATCACCACTCGTTCCCGTGTAAAGTCTAAAAGCCCCTCTGGAGAGGGAGCCTCCCACTGCCATCCCACAGCCAGGCAGAGAGGACCCGTGGCAGCCAAGTGTCTCCTTGCAGCTCGGGACAGTCACTGCCAAGGCCAGGGGGTTGGGCCCATCCAAACCCATTTAGCGGTTTCGTGCTTTACATATTCCATGGTTTCATTAGCAAGTGCAATAACTTCAGCTTGCTCACAGCGTCAACCCTACTTGTCATCGTCAAACACAGGCCAGTGAGCCAGGGAAAGAATCAAGAGGCTTCTGTTGGGACAGAGTCCCTTTCTAGGGTGATTCCAACGCAGGCTGGAGAATTGGGCAATTCCCCGAGGCTGCCAGTAGAGGTCACTCGAGACAGGCAAGAGCTTCCCCAGAGGTTGGAGAACTAACTGGAAAGGAATGCTGGCTTTTGGCTCCAAAAATGAATCCGACCCGGCTGCCTGGACTTGCCGCTCGTGAGTGCCAGGAAACGTCGGTTGCCAGTTCCCAGCGATGGAGCGAGGAGGAAATATCCAGTTGCGTCCCATGCAATGGAAATCCCGCTTCCCTGGCACCAAAACAGAAACCAGGAACAAACACGGCAGCTGTCCCCTCCCGCTCTCCCTAACCCCTGAATCTTTAACCACAAGTTTCAATTCTTTGTGGTTGCAAAAGAACAGAGGCCATATTTTCCGATTTATTTAATAAACTCCAAAAGCTGCGTTTTTCCATGCCTTCTTGCCTGGACCACGGCTCCTGCCTGTGCAAGCGTTTCGGTTTTATGGCCTGAGGTCAGAGTGTTATGGAGTTTATTCTCTCTTCGCTTCTCAGCCTTTGGCAGATTTAGAGAAGTTTGGTTGCAAGGTTTCTGGTGTCTTCCCTTCTGGCAAAGATCCTCAGTTCCTGCATGTTCTGTCTTAGCAAGCTGAGGGAAATAATGCACACAGTGTGTTTAAGTCCAAGCCTGGCCGTCAACTCTTCGACATGTTCACTGCTATGTTATCACTGTTATTACGGCGTCTGCACCAGGACACGAAGACAATTGTCCGTCAGGACCGAGAGGAGCGTGACTGGTTGCAGGGATGCAATGCCATCTCAAGGGCCCTCCCAAGGTGGCCAGACAACCTAAATCAGACTGTCACCGGAACAACCTCTCCCTGACCGGTTGGACCACAAGAGAAGGTGAGGCAGCGTGGCATCACAAAACCCAGTAATTGTGGCATTAACAGACACCACTTACTGGCTGTGTTTTATGTGATAATATAGCTAAGGATTTTAATTGGCAACTAGAATAATGTCAGGTACATTACTGTTCTCACTTTTCTTGTTATCAGCAATACAGTTCGGAAGAACTAACTCGTACTGAGTCCTGGCTACGTCTGAGGACCTTGTGCTGGACACTCGGCCCAGTTCTTCTCATCCAACTAAGCTTCAGAATCCTCGGCCCTCATAGTAAAGGGCACTGTGATAAATAGTCAGTAATGTACATTTTCTGCTTTCTTTGGGCTCGTTTAAGAATAGGATAGGATTGCTTATAAATCAAGTCCAATGCTTTCTGTTTTCCCAGTTCCTTCTTTTTTATATTTCTTTTTTTGATCTAGCTGAGTGTTTTACGAGACATCACGCAATCACAAAACCGGGGGAAGTTTACTAATGTTGTCTCTGTGCTTCTGCTCTGAGCGCCAAAGAAATAAAGCAAGTTGCTTCAAAGTCTTGCCGGCAGTCTTTCTGGAGCTAGGAATCCATCTCATTCTGAGTCTTTGGCTCTGCTCAAGAAATCAAGTCTCCACCCTCTCCCAAATCACCAGGAACGTTCAGGCTTTAGGAAAAGCAAACCTCCACAAGCCGCACCACAAGCCAAGAACAAGGTAAATAACAACTGCTCAGAGACCAGAGGGAGCGTCATTACTCACTCGTGCTGATATTTAGGAATGTCAGGTGGGACTGTCTTTTGCCATACAGAGCCATGCCTATCCACATGCACATTGAAGATGAATCAATCAGGCGAGCAGCTCCAGGGGCTCCTGGGATGCAAGGGACGTGAGCAAGAGAGAAAAGGAAGCCAACAGGGCTCCTCCCTGATGTTCTGCACAGGGCAAGTCCTTCATCAGCCTGGCCAGGTTTGGAGGCCATGACCAGACAGCACGCAGACCTGAATCCCAGGAGCAACTGAGGGATCAGAAATTGAATGCAAATGGAAGATGAAAGAGCTGGATGGGCTTTCATTTAGTATTAAAGCGACAAAGGCTAACGAGTGTCTTGGAGCACATGGAGGGTGACCTCCACTACTTACGTCCCTTAGTGACGGGATACCAGACACACTCCCGCTGAGCGAATTCAGGTTCTATGCAAGTGGAAACTTTCGGACAGAGTTCAGTCCTGGAATGTGTTCCCAACGTCTCAGAGTCTCTTTCAGTTGGGGTGATTAAGTACTCGTTTGTCTGACAGAAGACTGGGGGCCAGTGAGCCGCCTTAGCTCTATATATACACACGGTTACCCTGTTAACGGCCTGGCAACAAATACCCCGTTTATCCAATAAACAGGTGCGCCTTAGGACTGGAGCAGGTTTAAATTCACCAAGTTGATCCTGGATAAATATAAGGTTTGGGCATTTTGCAGAATAGAAACTGGACCCCGGCAGGCCGGGGGAGAATGCAGGCGGGGGACCTTGCTCATCTCAGCGAGCCCTGGAGCACTGTTGCTCCAACCTGTCCTTGGGACCCTCCAGCAGCTGAAGGCAAAGCGGAGTGACCTAAGTCCCCGGGGAATGTCGGCAATGTGGGCTTGGCAAACGGGGAATGTTGGGAATGAGTCCACAGTCCAGAGGGCAGGCCTCACCGTTCGGCTTCACCCCGCCCTGACATCCTCCAGCAAAGACAAGGGGCTCTCCGCTCTGGGAGCAGTGAGCCCTGCTTCTGAATCATATTGTTTTTCTGAGCCCGTGCGTCCTATTATAGCTAGAAACACTTCATCCAGCCCGGCTCAGGCTGCAGAGAACTAAAAGCACTGTTAGAACACTCCCTAAACTTGGGGTCCAGCAAGGCCATACGGGCAGTTGTCTTTATTTTCAAACTGTTCTGCCCGATGTTTTCCAAATCATCCCATCGCGGTCTTCTTCGAAGCTAATTTCCCTCAAAAGTGTTTTTTTCAATATTGACAGTTTCTGGAAAGATGTTCAGGAAAGTCATATATTAGTTGTTTCCAGGAAAAGAAACGAGGAGGTAGGGCTCAAGCGTGGGAAGGAAACCTAATTTCACTTTATACCTCTCTGTTTCTTTGAAAGATTTTTTCTTTATTTATTTTTAGAGAGAGGGGAAGGAAGGGAGAGAAACATCAATGCACTGGAGATACATGGATCCATTGCCTCTCCCACACCCCCAATTGGGGACCTGGCCCACAACCCAGGCATGTGTCCTGACTGGGAATCGAACCGGTGACCCTTTGGTTTCTTTTAAATTATTTATGCACATGTATTACCTATCTAAAATGAATCTGATACTTTTTTAAGCATAAGGTTTATAAAACTCTGGGTTGAATTTATCTTAGTTCCTTTTCTTCCATATCAGTGTTTTTGCCCCTTTCTTTCTTTTTTTTTTTTAAGGATTTTTTTATTTACTTATTTTTAGACAGAGGGGAAGGGAAGGAGAAAGAGAGGGAGAGAAACATCAATATGTGGTTGCCTCCCACACCCCCCTCACCGGGGAGCTGGCCTGCAACCCAGGCATGCGCCCTGACCGGGAATCAAACTGGTGACCCTTTGGTTCACAGGCTGGCACCCAATCCACTGAGCCACACCAGCCGGGGCTTTTTTCCCGTTTCTTATTCAGCTCTCCGTTTCGCTGATAATCACTGTGACCACACTAGCCTTTTACTGACCTCTTCCTATGGACCAGGCACTTTGCTCAGCATCTTCGGTTCCCTAGCTCAGGTAACCAGCCAACGAGAAGGTTCTGTTCTCCAGATCCTACAGCTGAGGACACTCAGGCTTACGGAGAGGCCCCTAGCCAGTAAGCGTCAGATCTGGAATCCAAGCGTGGGTTTATCTGACCAGGCCCTCTTGCAACCCGCACAGCCTGCCACCTTGCTTAGCTGCAAGAACACTGACATCAAGCATATGAAGAACTTTCTCACAAATTCCTTTGTCAGCCAAACCCTTACAGGGCACAAAAGTGATGAAACACAATCGATTCACATTCTTTGCGGGATAGCAAAGCTGGGTTTTCAGTACATCTGCCTTTTCGTGTTGGGGGCCCAGATTACTCTGCAGAACGGCTGACTAGCTGGCTCCCCAAAGTATGAGGCCTCTAGTTCCCCACAACCAAATCCTAAGCACGGAGCCTCTCAGTGGGACAAGTCTTAAGCAGCATTCAAATGGAAAAGGGGGCATTTTTGGCATGAGTTAGAATTTACCACCAATACACACACCAGCCCTATTTCTGGCTGAAGGAGAAAGCTCTCAGGCTCAGAGCCAAGCTTGAGAATCTCAGGGGCCCTAGGAAGGGACAAGCCCCAGCATTACTGGTAGTTTCTATGGACACAGGAAGAAAGGAAGGACTGCAGTGAAAATAACTAAGCAGCCAGCAATCCGAGACAAGGCTGCAGAAGGCCAGGTGGAATAACAGCTGATAATCTATTATACGCCCTCACGGAGCCCTTTTATCCAAAGATAGAAAAGGGGTTTCATAAACAGCCATCAGTTACTCCACCTTTTTGGGGTGAAAATCAAGGCAAGGACCTGGTAATTGTCCTTATGTAAAATCGCCTTCCTTCCTGTAGCTTATTTACACAGTTACGGGAGGAGGGTTTATAATGGATTTCATACATTTTACAGTTCAAAAGCATCTTCACATGCATTATCTCATCTGATTAAGTATCTTCATATCCACAATCTAATTTCTCTACCGAGGGTCCTTGTCCTTTTCCAGTCCTGGTTTCCGACAACCCCTCTCTTCACACCCCACTCCCTTTACAAGCAATCGAGTTAGGTGGACTGCCTGAGACCAGCAGGCTCTGAGAAGCAGCAGCAAGCAAGGTTCTAGGTCTGCAGGTTCAGCCCAAGGTCAAGTATTTTTGTACCTCTACTTGATTCTAAACCATGAGGGTCATGTTCACGTTCAGTGTTAGCGCTAGAACAAAATTGAAGAGCGATTTCTTCCACTTTCTTTTCCAAAGTTTGCATTCATGTCACTCTTGAAATGAACCACTTGCAAGCATAAGCAGCCATAAGTGGGCCCTGTGGCTGGGAAGCACAGGGGACAGAGTCAGCCTGAGCCACGAGACACTGTCCTTTCCGGATGCTCACCCATCTCTGCCCAAGAAACCCCAACAGGATGCCAACCTCTCCGTTACTCAGGGCTAACTGCCGTGATTCCCATGCCCCGGCCCTGCGAGTCCGAGTCCCGATGAGCAGTTAAGATTCTAGAAAAGAAAAGAGCTGAAATGATGCTCTGGCTGAGGGGGGCTTTCCAGGAGAAAGTGAGCCTTCTCAGAGAGCAGTGGTTGAAACACTTAAAGTTTTTTCATTGGTTCCTCCAAAAATGAAGAAGTCCATTGAATTAAAATCCCCCTCAATGAGGAAAAGGAGATATGAAAACATAAGACTTCATTAGAGTCGAGCTCAGGAGGACCACCAACTGTTAGAACATCTAAGCTTCTTTTCATCCTCCAAGAACCAGGAATATCGTCCCCACTGAGAACGCATTTCATTAAGGAAATTCAAATGTTTCTCTTTTAGGAAAACAATTTTTCTTCCTAGAAGACGCATCATCCTTAACTTGAAAATTATGAACTGTATCAAGCAACAACAGAAGAGAAGAGAAAAATAAAGTCTGCTGTGTATTTTCTCTTGTTTAAAGTTTTCTTTTTTTTTTCTCATGAGGTAAATTGGGTCTTAATCACTTTTTCGGTTTTTAAATCTGTGGCCTACAGACCGTCAGCTTTGGCCAAGTTGCTCCTCTGCAACCCTGGAATGGCTTGGAAGAGCTTGGCCAAGGAGAAAGAAAACAAAGCTGCATACTGTACCTTCCAATTAAGCCTGGATTTTCCCCGCTAGTCTAGAAGCTGGAAGGGCATGTTCGCGGCGGCTGGGGTCCCTGGTGTGTGTACCCAGCGGCTGCTCCCTGCAGGACAGCCCTGGGTCTCAGCCTGCAGTGGACAGGCGGCTTAACTCCTCCGCTGTGGGGAGGGTGTGATGAATGACAAGCTTAGGGCTTATTTTCAGCTTCAACCCACAGCCCGCTTAGTGTGTGATCCTGAGCAAAACCATGTAGCCTGGTCAACCCACGTTTTTGCCTTCTGGAGTATGGGTGTGATGCTGCTGGCCCTGCAGCCGTTTCCCAGGAAGGTCTTAGGCAGGAGGGAGGTCATGGGGGAAAAGGTCTGTGAGGTCCCAAAGGAAAGGTAGCGAGTGAACGTGAGGGTTTATGATGAGGATGGCAAACAGATCAGGCCAGTAAAGCCGTTCAAGGTATACTAAAGTTCATTGGATTCTGAACAGCAAGCTAACCGCGCCCATGATAAAGTCAAAACAAAACCAAGGCAACGCACTGTGTACGTTGGCCTTTGAAGCAAGACGAACCGTTCGGCCGCGGGGGCCGTCTTCTCCACACACCCACAGGGTGCTTTTCCGGGAAGGGAGCTGCGTTTGTTAGCTGACATGGATCCCGCCATCGTTACTGTGCCAACGGGAGACATCCCAGGTGCTGCCCTCTGACAAGTCCCAAAGCGACACCCTCTTCAAACCCTCCTGCCCCTTCTGCGGGGTTTGCTAGTCTTGTGGATTCCATACATGACTTCCTGGAGGCTGTGACAACCTCTCCGGGGAGAAAGACCCCTCACCGTGAGCGGAAGCAGCCTCTGACCTCGAGCTAAAAGTCTGGGGAAGGCACTCATGTGACCTCAGTGGCACCTGACCCCTAAAATGACCCATGTTTTTGAACAAGAGTAGTCCATTTCTGGGTATTGACAGCACCTCCAGACACTACCCAGTCATCCCACAAATCTCTGCCCTTAGTCAGAAAGGGCCATGATGAAAAGGTGCAGGTGAACTGATACAATCTCCTTATTTCCCTTAGAGAAGGGACCGGCACCAACCTTGAGGGGGAAGGACCTGACCTAAGGTATTTGCACCTGGCAACAGTTTTTCCTCTGGGGGCATTTTCCATCATTTCTGCTCAGGGGCAATCCCTCACGTCTCTGGTTTCAGGTCACATGATCAGGCCCTTTGGCGCGTGCCAACTGTGCTGAGAATCTTAAGAATGATATATAAACCAAACCGATCACTTGGTGCACAGTAGCCTTTCACTGCAGGTGGCTGTGGAGCGTTGCATTTAAGAATCTGGTGTCTGTACCCCCATGACCAGGCAGCTTCACTCCTGCGTATCTACCCAAGAGAAATGAAAACACAAGTTCATACAAAAGCTGATACACATTATTCATAAGAGCTAAAGAGTGGAGCCTGGCTGGTGTAGCTCAGTGGATTGAGCATGGGCTGGGAACTAAGTGGTCCCGGTTCGATTCCCGGTCAGGGCACATGCCTGGGTTGCAGGCCGGGTCCCCAGTGGGGGCCATGTGAGAGGCAACCACACATTGCTGTTTCTCTCCCTCTCTTTCTCCTTCCCCTCTCTCTAAAAATAAATGAATAAAAGCTTAAAAAAAAAAAAAAGACTGGAAATATCCAAATGTCCATCAACTGCTGGATAAACAAAGTGTGGTCTACCCATATCACGGAATGTTACTCAGTAATTAAAAGAATACATGTTACAACATGGATGAACCTTGAAAATATTGTGTTAAGTGAAATAAGCAAGTCACAAAAGGTCATGGAGTGTCTGATTCCGTTTGTTTGAAATGTCCAGAATAGACAAACCCATAAAGATGGAAAGTGGACTAGGGGTCGGCTGAGGCCAGGGGAGGAGGTTGGGGACAGGTGGATGTGACCGCTAGGGGGTGCAGGGCTTCTCTTTGGGGTGCTAAAATGTTCTATCATTGATTGTGGTGATGGTAACACAACTCTTGAATATACTAAACGCCATTCAATAATATACTTAACATATAGATGAATTGTATGGCATGTGATTTATATCTCAAATGACCATTAAAAAAACACCGCCTGGCTTCTGGAGCCAGACTCCCTGGCTTGAAGGCTGCTCTTCCACATTCGAGCTGTGTGGCCTGGCGTCCAGCTACTTGGACCCTCTGGCTTCATTTTTTCTCATCTCTGAAATGGGAATGGTAACATTCCTGTCTTGACGGAGTTATTACGAGTTTTTATGTAAAGCACAGTGCTTAGCACAGCGGTACCTCCGTACTCATTGTCAACTCGTTCCGAAACTCGTTGATGAGTGGCGAGCAAGTGACGAGTGATGTGGCATTTTCTCTTGTGGGGCGGCAGCGTCACTCCTACAAGTTCAGCAAGGGCAACGGGTCCTGAGCAAGTGCCCAGTGCTGAAACTTTCTTTTTCTTAAGATTTTATTTATTTATTTTTAGAGAGAGGGGATGGGAAAGAGAAAGAGATGGAGAGAAACATCAATGTGTGGTTGCCTCTCACGTGGCCCCCACTAGGGACCCGGCCTGCAACCCAGGCATGTGCCCTGACTGGGAATTGAACCAGCGACCCTTTGGTTTGTAGCCCGTCCTCAATCCACTGAGCTACACCAGCCAGGGCGAAACATTTTTTTTCTTGTTCAACTGCCATGAGTACCGGGTCTGACGAGGTCTGAAGCTGACGAGTACTGAGGTATGACTGTTTACAGTAAACCTTACGTGAGGACGAACTATTACCAATGTTATTATTAGTCTCATGTCTCCCAGGACGTTCCCTGGCTGGCTTTGAGGACCCCATGGAGCTGAGCCAGAAGGGTGCCTAGAAAGCATGAATTCAGAGGTGGGTGGATATTTTTGTGGGCTACCTCATCAGACCTTGGAAAGCCCTCTACTCACTCATTGGTCAAGTCATCTGAATATGTGCCAGGAACTGTGCTAAGTTCTGGGAAGATAGCAGCGACCAAAATAGACATTATTTCCTGTTCAAATGTGGCTTATATCCTAGCAGAGGAGACAGATAATGAACACATAAACAAGAAAATGTAGCAGATAGAGGTCAGTACTCTGAAAAAAGACAAAGCTGGCATGATGGTGACTGGGGACACACTAGATTGGGGCCCAGCGGAGATGTCCTGGAGAAGGGGACTTCTGATTATGAAAACCCCTTGGGAGGGGCACTCTGGCTGTGGGAATCACTAGTACAAAGGTCCTGAGGCAGAAACATACAAAGTGTATTGGAGAAAACAAAAGAAGGCCAGTGTGGCTGCAACATAATGAGCAGCAAGGGGCTCAGCGTTAGGAAAAAAGGTTGGAAATCAGATCAGTGTAGGATCTTGTGACAGCCAGCCACCAAGGTGGTTCCCAATGATCCCTGCCTCTCGGCATTAAATTCCTGTGTGCTCCCCTCCCACACTGAATAAAGCTGTCTTGTGTAACCAACAGGATAGTATAGAAGTGATGGAGTGTGACTTCCAAGGATAGGTCACAAAAGACACTGGGGCTTCCTCCTTGCTCTCCCCTGGATCGTTTGCTCTGGGGGAAGCCAGCAGCCATGTCCTGAGGTTACTCAAACATCCCTATGGAGAGTCCGCGAGGTGAGGTACTGAGGCCTCCTGCCAACAACCAGTGTTACCTTACCAGGCATGTGGGTCGGGCACCTTGGGTCTTATAGCTGCCCTCAAGCCTTCAGATGACTGGCCAACACCTTGACAGCAACCTTGAGAGAGATGCCAGAGTCAGGTGTTATCCAGCCAGGCTGCTCCCAGATTCCTGACCCATAGACACCGCCCGAGATCACAGGCGTTCATTGCCTCGTAAACACCAAATTGCGGGGCAATTCGTGATGCAGCAACAGAAATCTAATACACCAGAGTAAGGACCTGAGACTTTAGTGTAAGTATCATGGGAAGCCATTCAAGGAGTTCAGGCAGGGGAGCGGCTCTATCTGACTTAGGCTGTGAAAATCAGACGCCTCTGGCGGGTGGGCAGAGACTAGACGTGGGGCAGCTGGAGAGGAAGCGGCAGCCTAGCCAGGACCCATTGCAGCAGCAAGGCAGGTGCTGATGGCGGCCCGGACTGGGAGGCAGAGTCGGGAGTGAGAGCAGTGGACACCAGTGGGATTGTGGGAGAATCCTGTTCAGCTGGGACTCTTTCCTTAAGAGGAGAAGTGGACAGGTTAGGGGTGTTCAGAGTTGGAGCTGAGAGAACTTGCTGATCATTGAATGTGGGAAGTGAGGAAGGGAAAGAACCCAACACAACAGGTCTGGGCTGCAAAGGGGGGCATTGTAAGAAGGAAGCTGCTACAGGAAAGAAGCCATGAGCTTGGTTTGGATGTTTTAAATTGGAGATACTTATTAGACATCCAAGTCGAGGTGTCAAGTAAGCAGTTGGGTCAGTGAAGCTGGGGTTTAGAGAAGAGATTAAGACGGATAGAAATGGGGGAGCCGCCTGCATGAATATGGTATTTAGGGACCACAGGACTGCATTTGCCACTTACAGAGAGTGTAGCCGGGAAGAGAGGAGGCCCTCCCCTCCCCCCATATCTAGGGACTGGTCAGAGGTGGAGCCAGTCCAAGGGGTGCAGCAGGAGGAACCAGCGGGGTGAGAGAGGGGGTGCAGCAGGACAGAGTGGTGGCCCAGAAGCCAGCAGAGAGAAGTGTTTCCAAGAGGGAGAGCTGGGAGCCAAGAGCAGCTGTTTGAGTTCGAGGAAGCGTGTCTGTTATCCTACACGTCCTGACATTCACTCACAGAGAGCATTCCTCTGCGGGACGATTTACCGTTTCTCCAGCGCTCTCCGTCCAGTTGCAGTCACGCGTGCCCCTCTGTAGCTGAGCGAATGTTCCGCTGCTCTGGGAGGAAGCCGGCTTCCGCTCCTGCCAGCGCAGCTACCAGCTTTGACCCCTGTGACAGCATGCAAAGGCAGCTCGGATACAGCAGGGGACTTCCTTCGTCCTTTTAGATCTAGACCATATTAAGGGAAGCCCCGTTTGAAAGAATTCTCTACAGGACCTTCTGTTCTCATGGTTGCTTCTGGTTCCCAGCTGAACAGGATTCTCCCACAATCCCACTGGTGTTGCTCCTTACCCAAAAGCACCGACTGAGATGCGAAACATACCCCTGCCCCTTCATGTTTACTAAACCAACCACTCACACGGGCACCTATACATGGAGATATTTCCACTGAGGGTCCGGGTGGGGATGGAGGGGTGCACAAATTTATTACATTGTAGAAACACGAGCAACTTTGGATCCATGTCAGGGAATTTTTTCATAAGAGTGCCTCTGCCCTTTCCACAGTTTGGGTTCCAATTTCCCTCCACATTGCTCAGCCTCCCTCTCTGCTCTTGCCTCTCTTTTTCACTCAACTCCAAGTTTTTGGTGCCTTTGTAACGCAGAGCTTCTGGGCTTATTCTCCTACTGGTTTGACGCTTGGAGACTGAGGCATTTCAGGCCTCATCGTGCCTTAAAATATTGATCAAGTATTTTCCTAAATAGAGACAGTTTCCTCCCTATCGCTGTTGGTACCTCTGTCAGGACACAGGTGTGCCTGTGAAGAGCCGCTCTGATAGCCTGTGAGGAGTTCAGAAGCAGCAGGGTCCTGTCCGTGCGCCGTGGCACCCACACCTAGAGCGCTAAGGAGCAATGCAAAACCGCGTCCAGAATGCCAAGCAGAGTAGTGTGGAGCCTGTGTTCGGGACGCGCCGTGCTGGAGAAGGCTCCTGGGGGCGGGCTGGGGATAAGGCTGGCCGGCTGTCTTGGCAGCTGGTACCTGGAGCACGTCCGCAGGCTTCCTGTCTCCGCTGGCTCCTTTTTCTAGTTCATCTACGAATTCATCTTTCTTCCTCCCAAACCTGATTGTCCTGTTTCTGTGTTTAAAAGTGTCAGGGGAGGGTGTGTTCTCATTCATCCTCAGGCAATTAATAATGTTCTTGGCTCCTCCAAAAACAGCCCGGCCCCCTTTAGCAGGACCTTCGGCTGCACCCGGCTCGTGAACTGCGCCAAACACCCTGACCACAGCGGGCAAAGTAGGTTAGTCTCCAGTCCTGCTGCTGTGCAGTGAGGTATGGCTTCCGCTCTGGAAGATCAATACGGCTCTTCCTGGGCATGCGAAGACCCGGACGTCTTCAACATTTCTGGCCTCTACTGACTAGAGGTCACTAGCAGCCCCCTAGTTGTGACAACTGAAAATGTCTCCAGACATTGCTAAAATAACCCTGGGGCAAAATCACTCCCAGCTGAGCGAGGAGATAAAAATATCTTATTGAGGTGTAATTTAAATACAATAAAACATACACATTTTAAGTGTATAGTTTGATGAGTTTTGATCAATGTATAAACCTATGTAGCTCTCATGTTTAAACAAGATACAGAGCATTTCCTTCATCCCCCCAATTTCCCTCATGCCCCATTGAAGTCAGTCCTCACCCCCCAGCCCCCATCGCTGTCCTAGAAGTTCACAGACATGGAATCACACGGTGCAATCTCTTATGTCCGGCTTCTTCCCTTCGGCATCACGTCTGCGGGATCATTTAGACTGCGGTCCGTTTATTTTTACTGCTGCGTGGTGTTCCCTTGGATGGGCATACCGTCATCTGTCCATCTGTTCTCCCGTGGACACTTGCGCTGCTTTCCAGCTGGGGCTGTTATGAACGAAGCCTCTGTGCGGGCATGCTCTGTCGCCCAGAGACTGGCATTTTGCTGAGGGAGTGCAGCCAGATGCTCAGACTTTGTTGGGAAGTTGTGTGCTCTGTTCCAGTGTCGCTAACAGGAGGACGAACGAGTGTCAGAATTGCCTCGTCCTGAGGATTCACAGCAAAGCTCCCCCTGCCCCCCGGACCTCTTGAGTGAAGAATCAAAGGAGCAGCTTCTGCAGATACCCCTCACAGCTTGGAAGAAAGGCTTCTCCAGCTGAGGAAGACTCAGCCTGCAGCTCATTTCACCAGGCCTTCCCGTCCCCAATGCTCACTCACCACCCCGAAGGCCAGGCCAGGCCACTGACCCTGGTCACAGCCTCTGGGCCATTTCCTTCGCCTCTGTCTTCCTCCCAGCCTCCCTCCCGCATTATCTTGAAGCCTTGTTTCTTTGGGAAGAAGATCTCTGACAGCCTCAGCATCTTTCAGGGACATTCTTGCTGCTCGCTCCTTCTCCCAAGGAGTGGCTTCCCCGTGAGGAGGCCACTTCCCCTGCAGCTCTTGGGTGGAGGGAGCAGCCCCAGGTTCTCGGCTTTGGGGAGCAGCACATGCTGTTCCTTGCTTTTGTGTCTGTTCCCAGGCCGTCCTGCCTCCTTCCTCACGAAAGCTCCCCCTTTTGAGGTGCCTGCCCTTTGACAATAATCTGGGACCCCCTGCATCTATCCTCTGCTCCAAGTCGTGCCGTGACCCTCACGGAAAACCCTTAGAATAGCCTAGGTTATTCCTTCTCTCCCTGCTTTTAAAAAATGGAGTTCTGGTCGGCACATAATATTGTGTAAGTGTGTGAGTTTAAGGTGTGCCCATCCACATGCAGCTCTGGTGTCGTTTCTTAAAGTTGCAGTGCCGTAAAAAGAAATGGTCAGGACAGAATCACTCATCTCAGGGTCTTTATCACCTGCTGTCAGATTGCCCAGCAAAGATATTGTAACCAAAAAAATGTATAAATGTGTCAGTTTATACAAACCACAGCATGATCAAATTTTATTGTTTTACCTAACTGAATAGGTGAGCCATGGCACCTCTGTGTTCATTTTAATTGAATTGTTCTTTGCTTCCTAGTGAGATCAACGCCCCTCCCTCCAAATCAATCCCTCATATTTGGTTTCTTCTTGTGTGAACTGTCTGTTCACATCCTTTGACCACTCGGTCCCTCCTTTCAAAGAACCTGGCAGCAGCCAGAGGTCGGTCTGAACAACAATCGTTGCTCATCAGCCCTTCGCAGAACGTGAGTCCTGACACAGATTTCTGGGGAGGGCCCCGAGTTCTGAGTGTGGTGTGTGTCTCAGTCAAGTTCAGAGAATTTCAGCCCAGGGACCCGAAGCAATCCCCATTTCATCCTGCCGCCTTTAAACCAGTGAGTAGGCTGAAAGGGTGTCGCAAGGATGAGGAGGCTGGAGTGGGAGGGGGACAGGCTTGTTTCTGCTTGGATGTGATTCAGCGTGTCGCTCCTTGTTCAAAAATGTGAAGCAGCCCCACTGAGCTGCTCATGCTTTCTGACTCACCTCTCACGTCTCCATCCAGATGAAGTGAAGCCTTATAAATAAACAAGTATGTTTTCTGGAGGATGCTTTGTTTACGCTAAACTGGCCTTTCCAAGGCACCTGGGGCTGAACAGAGGCACTTTGTTTTTATAACTGACAGCATATGACATCCAGGCTGTAGAAACCTAGGAGTTATTCCTCCCTCTTTCTCCCTGAACTTAAGTCCAATCAGTCGCTACGTTTGGCCCGGTCTGCCTGCTCAGCATCTCTCGAGCACACTAGTGTCTCGCCACCTGGGCTGCTGCCACCGTAGCAAGGGGCTCTTTTGCTCAGAGCCTCCTCTCTGTACAATTCATTCTCTACTCAGCAGCCAAACCGAGGATTTTTATAAATGCCAATCAGAGGAGGTCCCTCTTAAGTTTAAAATCTGCCAACTGTTTTTCAACGCCCTCAGAATAAAGCTCGAAACTCTAAATGTGGTGCAGAAAACCCTGCCTGAGAGCTGCCCCTGACTTCTCCAGCCTTGTCTCTCACCACCCCGCTCTTCCCTGTTCCTGTTCCAGTTATGTACGAGTCCCCTTTTGTTCCTCGGTCTCATACCTTTCTTCCCCAGGGCTTTTGCACACGCCGCCACCGCCATCTGCATTGTTTGTCCTTGTTCCCTTTGCTTGGCTAACTTGCAGTCTTCCTTCAGATTTCAGCTTCCCCATCACTTCTTCAGGAAAGCCTTCCCAAGCCACCCAGGATGCGGTCGTTAGGATGCCACGTAATCATTTATTTAAGGTCTCGTCTCTTCCTTTACAATATTGACCTGAAGGCAGGGATCCTCCTGGTTTTGTTCATCATCATGAGCCTAGCATCCAGACCCAGGGCTGGCACATACAGGCACTCAGTAAGTATGTGCTGACTGACAGGCAGGGAAGCCAACCCGGTACGTGTAATGTCACCAGTCAGTTTTGAAGGGGTTCATTCCAGGCTGCTTTGGCAACTTTGAAACCTCTTTTTTAAAGTCATGTGACATTGAATTTTTCAGTTATATCTCTTCAATATTCCACAGGGTGGCCAAAGGAGTGAAGCAGTGATTCTCTGTTGACTGTAACAGCTAAGGTGAAGTCGCTGGGTGTCACCCCATGCCTGTGTGACAGAGATGTAACATCGCAGGCGGGGAGGGAGCCTCTTGCTTGTTTGTTCGTTAGCTACAGGTCAGAGAGTGTCACATAGCTCAGACCGTTTAACGCTGAAGGTCTCCTTCCCTCCTCCTCCTGGCTCTCTTTCCTGCTCCTCCCCTTTGCCTTCTCTTTTTCTTCCAGCCTGCGCCCCCCTCCTTCTTTCATTTTAAGAGAGATGCGAACAATGAATGTGTTTATACAGCTAGGGGAAAGAGCCAATGAAAAGGAAGCAACTGAGGATACTAGAAAGAGAGGAAAATTGGGTATCGGCTCATTTATTCAGCAAACATTTATTAGGTACCTACTGTGTGCCAGGTACGTTGCTAATCAGTAGTGATACAAAGGTGAATGGGACACAGTCCTTGGAGTCAAGGGGCTCACAGGAAGAGAAAGGATACATAAATATGTAATGCTATTAACTATATAAAGCCTTGCTATTGTATGCCCCATCTCCGTACAGAATTACATACAAAGAAAAGTTAGTTGGCATCCAAAATAATTGCAAATCTTTTTGAAGTCTCTTGAGAAAAATGCCAAGGGGGGGGGGATTATGTCAATGATATTATAAGAAACCTTAAAATCCTACTTTTCATTTCCCTTTCCCTCCTCCTATCTACTAAGGAGGATTCTGTCTTTACCTGTGAGTTTCCCAGGTCATGTTATAGTAACAGAAGACTAAGGGAAAGGGATTTCACCTATTCACCGAAGGAATTTCTCACTCTGCCTTAAAGCTTCTCTTTTCCCTTCCTCCAAACTTCCTCCAGCTCTTCCTTAATCCACACCCTCTTAGCTCTTCTCTCTTCACTTTCTCCTGCCCCCTTTAAACGCCCCCCTGCCCTCAGGTACCGGTAACTCCCCACCCTATCTGAAGCAGACCAAATCACTCAGGGCTCAGCCCTTCTCCATCCCACCTTTCACCCGCTATCCTGACAGCGTGCGGTGATCTGGGCACCTAACAGGCGCGGCCAGCATCCTCCTTAGCAGGCAGGAGAGAGAGAGACTGTAAATACTAATGCATTATTGATATTATTTTCCTGCCAAAGATATAAAACAATGTGGTCAGTGAAATGATACACTTATCTACAGGGACTTTTGAGAAAACAGAGCAGGGACAAGTCAACCTGACCTTAAAGGACAAGAGGAGGCGAGAAGGGCATTTCAGGCCCAGCAAACAATGTAGGCTAAGCCTGGAAATGGGAACTCAGCTGGGGTTGGGGAAGGGACTAAGGCTACGGATGGGGAAAGGGAGCAGAGTGTCTCCTCCTTGGAGGATGTTGAGAGGGAAATAGGAGCAGATGAAGTGGATGAGAAATCTCCATGGAAGGTCTTCGTCTTCTCCTGAAGGCCATTTTGGCAGGGAGAGACAGGGAGGCTGCAGAGAAATGAAGAAGGATTGGTATAGCTCCCTGGGGTTACTAGACAGCCAATTAGACGTGGCCATAGGGTCCTCGGAGGCACCAAAAGGTCAGCCGGGGTGAAGTGAGAGTGGTTGCATCGGCATGCTTTTTTTTTTTTTTACAGGTAAAGTGAAGTTAAATTTTATTTTGTTTTTATGTAATTAATTGCTTTTTAATCCATCTCTGTTTAGTTTTAAGCTTCTGTATTACAAAACAACCTCATTCCTTAATATTAAATGCCCAGTAAAATGTGAACGTGCTAGGGAACTTTCATGAATTCTTTCTTTCTTTTTTTTTTTTTTTT
>PVJI01011675.1:0-54983 GCA_004026765.1 Micronycteris hirsuta
CATAATTACGTTACCCAAGATCAAAAATAAGGAAAGGATCCTGGGAGCAGCAAGAGGAAAGGAGACAGTTACCTACAAAGGAATCCCCATAAGACTGTCAGCTGATTTCTCAAAGGAGACCTTGCAGGCAAGAAGGGGCTGGACAGAGGTGTTCCAAGTCATGAAAGGCAAGGACCTACATCCAAGAATACTCTATCCAACAAAGTTTTCATTTAGAATGGAAGGGCAGAGAAAGTGCTTTGCAGATAAGGTCAAGTTCAAGAAGTTCATCACCACCCAGCCTTTATTGTATGAAATGTTGAAGGGAGTTATGTGAGGTATGGAGGAATATCAACAGGGGAGTGGTAGGGGGAGAGGGTGGGAATGGGACACAGAACAAGTAGCATAAATGGGAGGTAGACAACAGACAGGGGGAGGTTAAGAATAGTACAGGAAGTGCAGAAGCAGGACTTATGTGTATGACCTATGGACAAAACTAAAGGGAGGGGAAAGGGGGGGTAAGGGGGTGGGGGGAAAGAAGAGGGGAAGTGGGGCAACTGTAACAGCATAATCAATAAAATATAGTAAAAAAAAAATTTGTTGAAGAAGGTGGCATTACTTGTCCTTCACATGAGAGGAATGTCCTGGCACTCCTCAAAACATGGGAGCATACAAATACCACTGATGTACCATCAGTTTTTCTAGGCTTTATCTAATTTCCAGATTCCTTACGACTTCCAGAGCATCCAGAGCATTTGCCACAGGAAATACGGAATGTACGAGGCTGTTGCTGGGATAACAGGACCTACTGCTTTACAGCCAACATTTTTGTGTGAGTTGAGAGAGTACACTCTAAAATAACAATAAAAAGTCAATGCATAAACCACGACATAGTCATTTATTATCATTATCAAGTATTTTGTCCTGTACATAATTGCATGTGCTATACTTTTTACATGCCTGCCAGTGTGGTGGGTTTGTTTTTAGCAGCATCATCACAAACACAGCACCAGCGTTTTGCTTTATGACATTATATATGACATTATGGTGGCTGTGACATCACTGGGCGGTAGAAATTTTTCAGCTCCATCCCAATCTATGGCACCACTATCATCTATGTGGTCCTTCACTGATGAAAATGTCATTATGTGGCACATGAATGTGCCGGGTCTATGCCAGCCCCTCCCTCAGGTTCTTTGTCTCAATTTAAAAAAGAAGTTTTGGGATGATAGGCGAACCTAACAAGCTAGAATACCTTCCTGCCTCCATGTTTGGAGGATCAAGGTAGAGTCTGCCTCACAGATGTGCTCTACTTTGAAATGCCTATTCCTCCTCCAAAAGAAAAGAAAGCTGATTGTTTCTCTCAACAGAGTGCACAACACCCCCTTTTCCCTTGGAATAACAAGGGATTGGTGCTCCGGGGGTCACACCTATCCATCCAGTGAATAGGCACCTTGCACAACTGTAAGTCGGTGAGCAAGGTCGAACCAGGGCCTGGAGCTTTTCTGGGCATCCTTCTGTGGGGTCTGGGTTTCCTCTCTTTGGGAATTCTGCCAGTGGGGCATTAGGCTGAAGCCAGGGAGCAAATTATAACAAGTAACTCTTGGTGCCCAAGTTTCAACCAGTACTTTCCTTTGCAAATCCTCTTTGTGGTTTTCTTATAACCTGAAAGCAGCAAAATTGCTCCTTTTCTTTCTCCTTCTAAATTATCTTCATCAGTAGTGAAATTTTGGCAAGTTTGTTCCCCACTTTTCCCCTGTCTGTTGGCTATCTGAGCTTTTTCAGAAATCTCTTACTGTGAGTTGCTCCTGTAACTACCCAGAGCCACCGGGATGAATTTTGTCCCAGATCATGTTGTGTGAATCCGTCTTGGCCCAGTCTCTCCAGTCCTGGTCCATGGGCTGCGGCCTCGTCTCCCTGTAACTGTGCGGTCGGAACCGATATGCAAGCCCTGACAAAGCCCTGTATTCCCAGATATCGATACTCTCAGGTACCTGCTTGAAGTGTGATGTTGACATTATTTTAATCCTCAAATCTTCCTCTTCAGTCTCTAGCACTGGGTGTCTTAAAAATGCTTATATTCTCTAATAACTTGTAGCTTTTAATAAGTACCTGTTGCAGAGTCTTGTCTTTTATTATTTATTTATTTATTTTTAGAGAGAGGATAAGCGAAAGAGAAAGAGAGGGAGAGAAACATCAATGTGTGGTTGCCTCTCACGTGCTCCCCAGAGGGGACTTGTGCCACAACCCAGGCATGTGCCCCGACTGGGAATCAAACTGGACACCCTTTGCTTTGCAGGCCTGCACTCAATCCACTGAGCTACACCAGCCAGAGCCTGTTGCAGAGTCTTATTTCAGTTGCTGAAGGACAGAAAAGGCCCTGAATTTGCCTGTTTCACTTTGCCTCAGACCTCTGATCTTCTTCCAGGAATACGCCGTCTTTCTAAAACAACATCCATGCAGACAGGGTTAACCACCAATTTCTAAGCCACTACTTCACAAAAAGCTTTTTCTTGGACTTAACCTTGACCCATCCCCTTGATGATGCATTTATCCGATTCTCAGTTGGAGAGGTGTGATCTTGAACCTTCATTATTTCCCCAAAGACTAGATTGCCAAGCTCATTACAGTTTCCACAATCTTTTGCAGACTCTGGAAGAATGTTCCAAGAACTGACAGCCTTCTGGAACTCTGCATTGAAGAGCTTAGAGTTTAGCTGGTGAGTGTACACCCTGGCTCAGCTCCATGAAAATATCAAGACTCATGGAATAATCAGAGAAGAACTCTATAACAGATACAGAAACATTCAGTGCCAGCCTTAGCTCTCCCACTAATTAAATGATGTAACTAAAAACAAGTCACTTAACCTTCTGATGCCTTATTTTCCTCATATATCAAAAGAGAAATAATAATAACTAGATTTGTTGTGAGGCAAAATTCAATAATGGGAAAGTGCTTTGAAAAATATGAAACTCTACCAGTGTAAGGTAATTTTATTATTATATAGCCTAAGTTGCTTTGGTCTTCCTATTTTAGTTCAAATTAAACAATTGAACATGAAACATCAATTTTGTAAAGGGAATAGAGCGCAATGAACAGTAGTAAATAGATCAACTTAATCTAGACTTCATAGTTTTAATATGTAAAATCATTTTAAAAGAAATGGTATTCTTACCCAGATTTTTGGTTTAAGAAAGGAAATACATCGGAGCTATTGGAAAGAATTGAGTCATTAATTTTATTAGGTTTTGACATCATTTAAAAAATACTTCAAGTAAAGGTTGCATGTTTATTTCATGCTACTGACATGATAAACTCAAAGGATAACAGCATAAAACCAAACTTAAAAGGGCCTTTATTTTATGTGTAAAAAAAAAAAAGGAGGGGTTGTTCTTTTAGAAAATATTAGCACTGTAAACATATCTTAATTTTTGCCTACAAACTATTACAAAGTAACAAGAACAGCAAGTTACAATTATTCACTTATAACTCCTTGTACTTAAATATTTAAAATTCAGTTTTGCATTTTTAGAAATTTCGAGCGTTTTTCACTTGTGCCCCCCCCCACCCCCGTTACTGCTGCAGGTTTGCAAGCTCACACAGTGAAGGTGACTCAGCAAAAATCCTCTGCTTGTTTAGAATGATTTGAATTCCACTCACAGTCACTAGGGTGAACAATCACCGTACAAAGAAATCCCCGATCTTGTTTGCAGGCCTCCTTCCCATCTGAATGCCTCACGTGAGAGGCGGGGGAGCAGAACGCTGCCTTGGAGCACATTGTGCTGTTGCTGGGCTTTTCTAGGCAGGTCTGCTTTTCCAAGTGGGATTTCAGGTTGTTTCCAAATCTGGTGTGGAGAGCACTGGTGTCTAGAATGAGGTGAATAAAAGCAATTTTTTTAGAAGGTGTATGTTTATTTTGCATCTTAAAAATACAGGAGAAATTTAGCTTTATCAGTAATGAAACACCATTTGATATTGGTGTCCTTACATAACACATCTACTATGGCACTTCATATGTGTATTTACAAGCTAAAAATACATACATGAAGGGTGTGTGCTCATGTGTTTTTACAGATAGGGCCATGTTTCCCACATATTTGGAGTTCACTTGTTTAGAGCATCAGAAAACATTTACCTTACAACTGGCAAAGGTACCGAGAGATCCGCAATTCTAATTTCTTCCCTTGTCTTCCTGGTTCTCAACATTGTGAACAATTCAGCTCTGGGTATAACATTCAGCAAAACAAACATCCTGTAGAAAACTTACTCTACCCACACCGGGAAACAGTTCAGGGGTCACCTCATTCTTGCACCTTTGGAATCCTATACTCAGCTCCATCTGGCAAAGCAAACTGCTTAGTCTCCTCTTACGGGTTAGGAGGTAGGTATTTGGCAGCTTCCCACATATTTACACTTATAATTACTCTTGATTTGTAAACATGTTTTGAATTTATACTTTTTTATTGTCAGGGAGGAAAACTTTTTCTCTGTACTCTAAGATTCAGTTATGGGGGCCTGCAAACTTAACTGGCACACACACACAAAACAGATTAATGGGGGGAAAGGAACAAATGTATTAATATTTTTATATTCATGGGAGTTCACAGAAAAGGAGTGAAACTCAAAGAAGTAGTTAGACTCAGGAGCTTATATACTTCTTCACAAAGGAGGAAGAGTTTGGGCTCCAAGGATGAAAAACTGTGGGGAAATCACTAGGAAATATAGGGGGAACAAATGACAAATAAAGGTTATTTTAGTAAGATTTGTGTGTACAGTCTCATCTTGGTGTTGGGTCTTTGTCTCTGCTGATCAAGGTCATTCTCCTTGCCCTGGTATAAGGACAGGGGAAAAATCTGTCACTTTGACAGGGGGAAATTTATGTCTTGCTTTTAGGCAGAAAGGGCAGAGATCTCTTCCTATTTTGGTTCTATCCTAATTTTTTTCAGCTCAAAATAACCCTTGTGCCAAAATGGCGTATTTTGGGGTGGCATTTCCAGATCCCATCTACTATCAACCTCTATAGTGAATCCGCATCTTTAGCCTCTGTGACAGGCATTCAGTTTGGATTGGGTCCTTCACAAACCCCTTCACCCTTGCCTTCTTTCACAAAGGGCTGGTAAAAACTAAACTACTCTTTTTCCAGGTTCCTTTCTAGCCAGGATTGTCAAGTGCTATGAATTATGGTCAAGAAGACATACTAGAAATCTTCTCCGGCTTTCTTCATAGGACAGGCAATAGTGACTTTGCTATCACTTTGTCTGTTGCTGTCCATGTGGCTGGACCATCAGAAGCTGCAGCAGGCATCCTTGTAACCATGAGATGCTAAGCCTGAGCAAGGTGCTGAGAGAATTGTACAGGCAACTTGTCATGGAGCTTCTGGACTGACATCAAGCAGCTCCTTTTCTCCAGAATTGTTATGAGAAAGAGATACCCCTCTGTGAGCTGGATTTCTCAATTACTGGAAGCCGAATGCATTTCTTAACCATGAGGCCTCCCGCTGGACAAGACAACAATAGCTTGCTTCAATTCCACCCTACATTTCTTCCTCCTCATTTCCCACGGTCAGATTAGCTTGTGTTAAATCTTGTATGTCAGCCACTCTGATGTCTTTGCTTACTTCTGTTAATTAGGTTTTTTTTCTTCTGTGGGAGCTGAGGAATTCTTTCAGAAAGGAGTTATACATGGGCACCTTTTGAGCTTTGTATGTCTGAAACTGTCTTTATTTTGCTCTCACATTAAATTGGCTAGACACAGAATTCTGGATTTGAGCTATCTTCCTCTCAGAACTTTGAAGTGATTACCCACCATTTCCTAGCTTTTATCGTTAGCAACAACAAGTTTGACCAGGGCGCTGTATTGAACGCCTGCGGGAAGTATCGTCTCTGTTTCAGCCGCAGAAGATTAGCTCCTCGGGAGCACAGCGCGGACTGTTCTCCCTGGGGATGTACAGTTACAGGGGTTCTGAGCTGGACACCAGCTTGATTTTTAATACTTCCTAGGTACATGTTTGTTTGTTTGTTTGTTTGTTTGTAAGTCTTTACAAATTTTCTCTGTCTTCTAAGGCCCTGAACCAGCTGCAGGTACATCTATAGGTTGGACTTTTTACCTCAGACCTCAGGTGTGTGGTGGGCCTTATACCTCCTTCTCTGTCTTCTTGCTTTCCTCTCCCTCCTCCTTCTCCCCTCTTCTTCCTTTTAAATGTAATTTCCTCCCTCTCATTTCCCCTGCTCTCTCTTTCCGGAATGCTTGTGGGAACATCTTTTCGGGCTACCTTTTGCCTCTTTCTTTCTGGAACTACATTCTCAGAGATTGGTTTAGCTTTGTTGGCCCTCTCACGAGGCCAGCCTGCCCATCTACGGAATGTTTTATTTTAGGGATCATAGTTTTGATTTCTGTGATCTCTGCTTGTTGTTTGAATAGTTACTTAGTCTTCTTTTCTCTGTTAACTGTTCCTTCTCATCAGTTTTCTGTGGAGTAGGGTGCCTCTATTTCACAGTTTTTCTTAAGTGTTTAGATTTTTTCCTGTATGTAATATTTGAAAACTCTTATTTCTCTAGACCCATGTATCACCCAGCACAGCATCATCAGCACCTTTTCTTCAGTTCACATCATATTGGTTCCTTTATGTTCAGCTGACGGAGGAAAAAAATTCAATCGTGGTCCTTTGGAGGGGTGAGTTGGTATGTAGGTTCCAGCTGGTATGGAGAGCAGCTATATTAGGGTCCCGGTTCAGGGTATTTGAAAGATAATAGTGAGGACAAATGTTCCTAATGAGTGGAACTTTGGATGGTGCACTTAGGCCTTATTTTGTGTGAAAAGAGATATACCCAGAAGCTAGAAGATGTACAAGTGCATGGGCAGTAGCAAATAACTTGGCTAAATGGACAGGGACCTGGAAGATCTGGGATACAGGCATATGGGTAAGCATATGCATGTGGGCACCCAGTGTGGGAATATTTGTATCACATATAATGCACTTGGAAAGCATTTACCATGGGAAAGGCATTAAACAATCAGGTAGATCAAAAACTCTTTCACTTGATATCAGCCAGTCTCTTCCTCATCTAGGCTAATGCTACCACAATGGGCAAATGAATGAGTAGCCATGGCAACAAGGTTGGAGGCTATGCATGAACCCAACTGCACAAATTCTCACTTACCAAGACTGATTTGGCCACTGTTGCTACCAAATGCTTGATCATTCAGCAGAAGAAACTAATACTGAACTCCTCAAGATGGCATCATCCTTCAAAGAGAACAATCACCTATTTGGTAGCTGGTTAATTACATTAAACCCACTTTTCTATGCAAGAAACAGCTATTTTTTGTTTCTTTGACAGGAAGAGATAGATATTTCAAGTATTGATTTACTTTTTTGTCTGTAGGGCTCCAGCCAACCCCATTATCTGAGGTTTTATGAAATTGTTTGCTCTACTCATGTGGCAACCTACATACATTGTGTTAAACCAAGGGACCATTTGACAACAAAGAAAACATGGGAGTAAGTGCATGACCAACGGGTCCGTCCACTGGGCATGTCACATTCTGTTCCGCCTACAAAGCTGGCTACACAGGTGAAATACCAGCCCAAAGTCAATACCTTGCAGTGATGGAATGCCATCCTCCAAAGATATACTTTAATCAATGCTTCTCAATCAGGGGCAGTTTTGGATGACGTTTGGCAAAGTCTAGAGACATTTTTGTTCGTCACCACTTGGGGGGTTGCTTCTGGCATCTAGTGGGTGGAAACCAGGAATACTGCTAAACATTTTGCATTACTCAGAATATTCTCCACAGCAAAAAAATTATTCAGTGCAAAATGTCAATAGTACCAAGGCTGAGAAATCTTGCTTTCAACTGATGAACTTCGGAGGGTACCACTGGCCTGTAGTTAAAATACATTGGTCTGGGACCATGAGTTAGAAGCAGAATAGCCCACCTAACCATGACTACCATCTCTTTTCTCCAACATGTTGAAATCTTAAGAACACTCCCTAATAAATCTCTTGCATATAATCTCTACCTCAGTCTGCTTCCTAGGTAACTCCATTGTGACAGATTATAAATTGAGCCAAGGCAGTAACAGTAGCAATGGAGCCTGCATTGAAATTTTAGAATATTTTAAGAAAAAATAGAGTTCATTATCAACTGGATATAAAAAGAAGAGAAGATGGAAGACTTAATTATAACTTCCAGGTTTACTTGGGCAACTGAGTAGTCAATGGGGCATTCATCAAGATAAGGAATAGAAATAGAAGTAAAGTTTGAGAGAGAAAATGACCAATTTTTTTTTCTTGTACATTTTTATCATGTGTATAGAGAAAAATGCAACAGCTTAATATGTATAAAGTTGTTAGCTTGAATCATATGGAATTGCCAGTTTTATAGGTCAAAAACTATCAAATGCTGGCAATTTCAAATGGATCAAACTAATAACTATGAGTTACCTTCTACATGGGAAAATTTACTATTTTTATTAAAACTTATATAAGCCATAGAAGATTTTACAAAGGTAATATCTGTCAGATGCAAAATATAATCCTTTGGGTAATGATATGTCATTTACATTTAAGTTCCTGAAGTAAGAATATAAGTCATGTATTATTGCTTTAGGGCACATTAAGGGATCTTGATGAGATTGGGAACTCTGTTTTATATCAATTTTCTTGTGGAAGTTGAGACATAATTGCCATAAGCAGAGCCAGGAAAGGTCACAGATAACGTAACTTTTATGCTCAAGCTTTCAAAAACATGCTATCATCTGTCATAAAAAAAGAATCTAAGACAAATATAGCATGCTATGGCATTTGTTGCCTCCCGACAGGCTCATTCGCAGAATCCAAAATGCCTGCATGTCGTTTTAGGTGAGACTGAAACTGAGAACTCACAGACAATCTCACATCATCTTTATGGACTGAAAAATACACTCTTAAAATACTATTTCCTACCAGGGTTGTAGCATGTAATGGGGATTGAATATGTGTATCCAAACATTACTGATATAACAGATTCAACATGGTAATTGAGGGGACAGAGTTAGAAAAAAGACTGTGCTGCTTTTTACCGTCCCGGGCCCGAGAATATGGAGGATTATACCTTAAGTAGAAAGTAATCCACTGGATCTATATTAATCTGATCAAAGAAAGTAACAGCACTAACATCATGTTCAACCACTGACCTGGAGAGATATAAAATTAAAATGCGTACATGCAGAAAGAAAACACAACAACCTTCTTTTAAGGTATAAGGCACAGGTTCAAGGAAAGAGGCAATAACATCACTCCTTTGTGTATATATCAAAGATATGATTAAAAAATTG
This sequence comes from Micronycteris hirsuta, assembly GCA_004026765.1. Lineage (NCBI taxonomy): Eukaryota > Metazoa > Chordata > Mammalia > Chiroptera > Phyllostomidae > Micronycteris > Micronycteris hirsuta. The sequence continues at coordinate 9,299 of PVJI01011675.1, forward strand.
AAGACAGTCAAATGAGTGAAAAGTTACAAACTCACATTTACTTTCTGTACCTGAGTCAGTTTCTGACCCTACACTTATCCCCTGAAGAAGAAGGGACCCTGTAGCACAATGTCCAGTCACTCCCCAACAGGAATTATAGCCATTTACTTGTAGAACCAAATTCTGGGGAAAGGGTAATATGCAAACATTTTGAAGAATGTGAAATATCAGATATGACTTGACATTGGTAACCAAACATAAAGCATCATCGTTGTCCTTATGTTAAAGTGAAGGCATATGAACGCCAGGGACTTAATGGAATTCTGGCAAAGGTCCAGCTCACACTAGTTGGTTCATGGGGTTCACTGATGCACAAAGTTATTATTTCTTTGTCCCAGGATATAATTGGAATGGAGATATTTGGTAGTTAATAGTTCATTAGAATGCAGAATAAGAGTTAATCCAGTGGGAAGGTCAAGTGGAAATTTCTAAAACTTCTTTCTAACCCTCCTACCTCCTCCCAAATCTGTACAACATAGTAAGTAAAATATATAACACAAGGAGAGGCAAAAGTAGATTTGCAGTTGTGAGCATGTGAAACACAGTTTATTCTTGTATTATTATTTATTAATCATTGTATTACTTTCCATGTGAACAACTGTAAACCTACTTTTGTCCCGTCCTATATGCATTATATATACATCATCCTAGGGGGAAATCAAAGATGCAGAGGTCATGGACCCATTGTATCTCCACTGAATTCATTATTTTGCTCCCTGAACAACTGAGATAGATCCTGGGAGATGAAAATAGATTACTGCAAATTTAACCAAGTAGCAGCACTAATTGCAGTTGCTATTCTAGAAGAAGTATCTTTGTTACACAAGATAATATAGCTTCAGGTACATGGCATGCAGTCATTAATTTGGCAAATATATATATAAATAAATATATATACTTATATACTTCCCTATATACTTATATATATATACATATGCATACATACATTCCTTATCTTTATCAGAAAAAAGATTCAGAAACAATTTGTATTCAAGATCATAAACATCTATGATCTTGTCTCATTAGAAGGTTAATTCTGAAACCTGCTGTCATGATATTGTCTGGAAGGTCCTAGACAATTTAAACACCTGCATAGTATCACATCGGCCCATTGTATTGATGACATCATATTAATTGGTCCATTGTATTGGTGACATCATATTAATGCGTCTTCACATTTTCCATACACAATGCCTGGCAGATTTGGGGGGTTCTTAAGGTACTTCATTGCACACTTGGAACACAGTCGTGCCAGCTTGAAGTGGAACCCAAGGTAAGTGATGTCTGTACCAGGTCCAGATGCAGCAGACCCCATGGTACAGAGGTCCATGAGGCAGGGTATCTGTGAAACTAATGATCATAGAAGAATAACAATTCCAGAGCTCCCAGGGTTCTAGAGCATGGGCAGGCCAAGTATAGTGGAGAAGGATACATGTTTCTTAAATGTCTTTTCGTGTGCTACTAGCACTGGTAGATGTGCAATGGCTGGCTGTGGGACACTTAAATAGATGTATTAGTGATATGACTGCACGACATTTTTAAAAGACTTAAAAAGACCAAAGGGTCAGAATTTTATTCAGTTGCACAATGTACTCTTTGAAGTGATCGAATGTACCCCAAAGATCTTTTTAATTACACAACAGTTTCTCCGGCAAGCTCAAGGGCATTGCTTTTCAGCCACCTTAATAGAAGCCCAAGAAAAGAGCTTTTCTCAAAAGGATTTATGGGTGTGGCTTTTGTCTCATAAGGAAAATATCAATGAATCACACTAAAAACCCAAAAAAGTTTTTGAGAAAACTATTAGTGAAAATATTGCAGGCATGGACCGAAATGGACAGAGCAGCACACAATGTATGTGTTCCTCATTTCCTCTTTCTGAGCAGGAATGTCTTTATTTGTTATCCTGTGTCTCTCTCATCACTGCGTATTGAATCAGTGGGGGGCAGATAATTCATCTTTCTAGTTTCAGAAGTCCATGGCTATAAAAGAACTGGAGCTGTATGCATAAGGAGTAATTCTCAAGGAGATTCGGCCACATTTGAACATGATTTAGATGAGGTGATACTAGACTTTAATGTGATGGGTTGAGTTTTATAGGGATCTGAGAGATGATAGATATTTTTCAAGTGGAATAGATAGAAAAATTGGGGTCCAGAGGAAATACAGTAAAAGGTTGCTTAATAAGATTTCCTGCCATCCCCGCCTTCTGGTATTCTCTCTCTTGTGTAGTCCCTACCCCTTCATTAATTAATCACTGAATTAGACATAATTAATCACTTCTAGAGAAGAGAATATAGCAAAAATTCTGGGATATCACTTTCCCCAATTAGGTTATAAAGACCATGACGTCTATCTTGCTCATACACTCTCTTTCTTTGACTCTTATTGCTTGCTTATTTTGATAAAGCAAGTTGCCATATTATGGGATGCCTTATAAAGAAACGCATGTGGAAAGAAACCAAGCGCAGCCTTCAACCAATGGCCAACAAGTACCGAGGCCCATGAAGAGACAAATAGTGCCAATAATCGCGTGAGTGAGCCTGGAAGCAAATCTTTCCCAAGCAGGTCCTCTGGGTGACTGCAACCCAGATGACACCTGATTGTAGCCTGTCAGAAATCCCGAAGCAGACGACACAGGTGAACCACACCTATATTCCTGGCTTACAAGGGCTGTGAGATAATATGTTGTTGTAAGCCACTACATTTTGGAATAGCTTGGTCTAAAATGATAGATAACTAATACAATTGCATGTCATTGTACAGCTGGAGGGACATCTATCCAAGACTCTCCTTAACTTTACAGCAAGCAAAAATGAGTCCCAGTGTAATTAGGAACACAATGTGTGTTCTTTTAACATTGTTTTTAAAATAAAAAAAAATTAATGATGTTTAGATTTGTGTTATTTGTCTTAAAAATAGCACCAAATCTTTCAAGATGTTTAAATAAATGAATAATTAAATCACAGAATGATAAAGCTGGAAGGGAATTTAGAGATCATCTAGTTGTATCCACTCATTTTACGAAAGAGAGAACTAAAAATCTTTTTTGAAAAATTCCTTCTTTAAATTGCCTATAAGTGTTTTATGAGCTACCTGAGAATATTAGGCTCATAACTTTAGCTCACCTTATTTTGGAAATCCCAAACAGTCTAATCCAATTTAACCAACTATTTTATTCACTGGTCTTGACTTTTGGCAATTTCTAAAAAATCAAATCCCCTGTCAAACAATGAAGATTTGCCACTACTGAGGACTGTAAAAAAAAAATAGCTTCAGGCTCTGAAAGCAATTTCTAAAGGAGCTCTAAAACTGTCTTAAGCAATGGTTGTATGGCTGGAGTAAATGTATGTTCTGTCAGGGCAGCTACTTTGAATGGGACACAGTAATTTAGATCTGTGATTTCGGCTTTGCTTTTTGAAGAGTAGAAACATTGCATATCAGTGTGCAGAGAATATTAGCTATCCATTCTGTAACAATTACAACAAATAATCAAATAAAAGGTTTAAAACAGTGCTTCAATCTTTGCTCAACTATCTACATCTATGATTCTGCATACGACCTCTTTGCATTTTGTTGTTTTCAGATATTTGGGTTTCTGATACCCGTACCCTGTGCTCTGCGATTAATTATTGGTTTTTCTAACACTTTTCTTCAATATCATACTCAACAGCAGGATGTATCCTTCCACATGGTTCATAAGTTCTCCATATTCATATATCTGGACTAATTTTTAAAACATAACCATTACAGTTTTATGAGATAGATCCTGAGTTACAAGTAAGTTTTATTGCTTGTTCACTTTATTGAGCTGTTTGTAGCTACCTTGAATGCCCATGTTGAGAATGAATCTGTGGCCTTCTCTGGTCTCAGGGGGAGAGAATGTCATCTTTTATACATGCCGTGATCAAAGAGAAAACTTAGCTGCATAGGTATTGGTGACCCTTCTTTGGATGATTGCTTTGATACCTATGGCAATGGAAATATCCATAGGGTGAATAATGCTTTAGTAGATTTTCAGCTAATTATACCTTAGAAGAAAGAAAAGGTCTCCCATGTGTGGAGTAGAGAGCACACACAGCTAGGATGCAGTAGGGAGATGAGATGTTACTATGAGAGAAAGTGAAACAGTTATTTCCAAGGTGATCTAGGCTTCCATAGTTCACAGTTTTATCCCCATTCCGCCCTAATTCCTTTTAATTATTTCTTCAACATCTTCTAGTTCCCTCTTTCATCATTCAGAAATATTACAGAAACCTGGAATATCATATTGTCACTTCTGTTTTCAGGACATTGATTCAATTTCAGCTCTATTGTGCTAAGGTAGGTTGATTTCCCAAGCTATAATTTGCCTGGAGGTTGGGTACAACTTACCGTGATCAAACACATGCTGGAAAAACCCTTGGTGTAAGTCCTTTGAGCTATTCCTGGATATTAAATCGGGACTCAATCTTCTATGTAGTCTTTTATCTCACATCACCTCTAGTGAAGGCTCAGTGTTGGATCCTTAATTGATGCCCAGTATTTGAATGCCACATTCTTTCATCTGTGCCTAGAGTTCAGAGCCTATGAATTTGACAATTTAAAACTTCTTTCTCTGCCTGCAGTAAAAACTAAGTATAAGAAGGTAAGCAATGAGAGAAGTTTGAGAACAACTTACACAGGTAATGGTGGGGAGGAAAAATAATTTTCCCTCTACCCTACTTAGTTCTTCTGGCTGGAGTAATAATTCAGTTGACATGAGATAGATTAACAGGGGAAAATGACCACAATTATTATGTATGTACATATGAGGGTTCCATAAAAATATGAGACAAACTGGGTAGTTAAAGCTTATATGCAATTTTGAGCTAAGTGGAAAGGGAGGTTGTGGTTTGGGACTTCAAATGGCAGGAAGGCAACGTACCTGGAAATAGAAAATCAAATGTTTGGTAAATAATGTTTGCTGGGCTATCTTTAACAATGGGACCCAGAGAGAACTTTGATCAAAGGGGTCTTGCTAGCTTCCTTTCCGCTTATCACACCAAGCTCATAAAATTGTCCATGACGCTGTCTCCCTTCGTGGAGCAGGTCCTCTGGCTTAAAACAATCAATATCCCAAAAGGCACTTTTTCTGTGTGGCAAATTCTGCTTTCCCTCAAACTTTGACCCTAATGACTTGAATCAGTTCGTAATACTTCAGTTTTACCTGGTATCAATCACCCCTATAGCTTCTCCTTAGCCGGGATCTCCTTTCCTCCTTCCTTTCACTGGTGTGTCTCTGTCTCTCCCTGTGTCTCTGTCTCTCTATCTCTCTAGATCTCCTATTGATGCTTTTTTTCTTTTTCTTATTTTTCTACCACACTTTGCTATAGTCATTCACATCTAAATAGAGTGCCAACCTCTGAATCAATCCATGGTATATTGCTATGACCTGAATCCCATTTTCTCAGTTACCAATAGATTGCAATTCATTTCTCACAGCTTCTTGACATAACCTCTGACTGATTCACACTAATTCTTTTGTGTATCCCAGAAATCTAACCTGGTCTAGACTCTAGTTCACTTTTATGGTAACTCAATATGTCTTTCTGGGAGGACTTAGTCTAGTTAGCATTAAGAAAACATTATCTAATTTTTCTTAAAGTTTGAAACAATATTACTAATTATGGATAAATTTTTTAAATCATTTATTCTAATGTTATTCTAGTTTAAAGTAACACAATACTTTGTTACAGAATGGCTGAGCTTCACTTTATTTATTTCATTAAGAAAAAACTTGAGTAACACCAAAGCGTGCATATTTTTGAAGTAAAGCCTGCCTTTGGTGGGTTGGAAACTTTCCTGAATCCGTTCTATGAGAAGTAATTGAATGTGTGCATTAGATGAGTTACAATTCAAGGCAGCCACCACAAGAATACCAATTGGCTCCCCTGAAAATATAGCAAAATCCCTACTGGTAAATTCTCAGTTTGGCAAGCGATGTGGAAAAAAATAATTACAACTTCTCATACCACTGATAATTTAATTTATAGTTTATATAATTGAGTATTTATCAGTGATTCAACTCAATTATGCTTTATTTAATAGATTGGAGATTTTACACCATTAACCACTACTTCTCTGCACCATGGCCACTGCTCTGCTCCTGCCAATGAGAAACACAGACTACCACCATCTTCCTTAAAAAATCTTTCCAAATAGAGATTATACTCTTCATTTTCTATAATGATTTTGTCTCTAGAGTTCACTATGGGTCCCAGGTATACTATGAATTTTCTAGATGGAGAATAAAAAACAAAAACATATCGCAAATAGTTTATGTGCATAATAGTGAAAGAGAATCTTTATCCCCCTATGAAAATGAATAATGCTGCATGTAGAAAAGCAAGTTGGTAGCCATGCAGGTCTGCAGTTCCAGCAGTAGGGTCTTAATGAGTTTACCTGAGGGCTATATAACTCCACCGGAAACTCTCCTTTGTTAGTCAGCTATTTGTTTCTGGCTAGTTTCAATGAACGTGCATTTAAAAATAATCGCATGGTCAGCAGAAGCTTTCAAAAACCTCCAAACTGGCATTGGTGGTTTCGAGGTTTTTGAAAACTCCTCCAAGTTTTCAAAATAGAACAAACTATTGTTCTATAGTCTGTCTCAGAACATCATTGATCAGGAGGATCTTGAAAAAGCAGGGTATGGAAGCTAGAAAGTGGGGTTTCTTTGAGCAGATTGGTCTATTACTGCCAAAGTGATCACATTTCCCAAAGGACAGATACATAACTTCCCATTGTATCAAGTATTACAAGTATTTGAAGAAATAAACAGAAGAAAACACAAAAGGTATAGTCTGAGGGTGAATATCAGTGAGATGTGTGCAGGGAGAACCAGAAACAGCACAGAGGATACAGACTACAAGAATTAAAACGAGAACAACCATGAGCCAGAGAACTGATGGCATTAAGGAAATAAGGAACATAAATTTTTTTAAAAGGAAGAGAAACTGAAAAATAAAGCAAACTTGTAAGGATTTGCACTACAGGTAGCGAAGATCTAGTAAAAATCATTATATCTAGACATTGAAATAGTTGCAGAAGGCATACATATACAGATGGAAACTGTCCTTGAGATGATGGACAGATGGCTCAAGTGGTAGAATGAAACTTGATATTGTGAGAGGTAAGGAGAAAGTCCATCTATTAGAAGAAAAAGACTTAACTGAGATCCTTGTGAAAATTTCCAGTTGAAGTCTGAGAACCTTGACACTGATATGTAACATGATCTTTCTTTTTATAAAAGATTTTATTTATTTATTTATTTCTAGAGAGAAGGGAAGGGAGAGAGAATGAGAGGGAGGGAAACATCAATGTGTGGTTGCCTCTCACATGGCCTCCCACTGGGAGCTTGGCCTGCAACCCAGGCATGTGCCCTGACTGGGAATTGAACCTGCGATCCTTTGGTTCACAGCCCGTGGTCAATCCACTGAGCCACACCAGCCAGGGCCATGATCTTTCTTTCTTAAGAGAATAGATAAAACAGATATTCACCTATTCTCATAAAGAATCTCCTTTCTGAAATACGTGCTGAATATTTGACCCAAGGGAGCATGAGTAAGAGTTACATCTCTTATTCCTAAAGTGACTTTAGTTAGGGATTCTCTTTTTTTACTCTGATATGCATGTTTCATGGATGAATTAGACATGTATACCTTTTTTATTTCCAAATACGACAAATGGAACTTGTAATTGGATCTTACCAAAGCCACATCCTCCTCTGTGCTGGAATATCTCAGTAGACCATGTTTAGGGACTTGGATGAAGATTTTAGGCAGAAGCAGATTTATTGCGAGGTGGATGATGATCAAGCTTTAGGGCCACCTCACTTTATGGTCCATAAATAGAAGTTAATGCTTTTGTTGTCATTTTCCTTTTGATGTTAGGATAATTTCTATTAATTTTATCATTCTTCAGTCATATTTTTCTTTTTTTTCACTTTTTTATATGCCATTATTTTTTATCTGACTTTTCTCAGTTCTGTAATATATAACCTTATGTATGAGAAAGGTGGTACCATTTACATGTCCAAGTCAGTGTCAGTGTGTCTCATGTGTTTAATGAAAGCATCTTTAAAATGATTATATAATGGGCCTGTGTACAACAGCAACTAGGTCATTTCTTTCTCTCTCTCATCACTGATTCTACGTGTGGATTTAATTACATTCTTATGCATCCAGTCAACATCTTTGGAGGCCAAACCAACAATCCCTGGCTTATATTCCCTGGTTTTGTGACATGTGAGAGATAGAGGGACTGCCCCTCTTATCAGAGTTCTGATTTTTAAAAACATTCCAGGTAAGTTAACTGCAATGTCTACTTTTTAAAACATTTTGGGCGTAAGTTTATTTTGGTAATTTTATGTTTTCTTTTTCTTAAGGGGCACCCTCAAATTGTAAAAGTTTCAGGACCACAAAGCCTACATCAGCTTCTGGCTGGGTAAAACCTGTCATTGTCCATTCCTGAAGGTTGGCAGTGCCAGACTGGGGAATCAGCAGTTCAAATGATTCAAGACCCTGGCGACTGAAAGCACCATCACATCATCTGGACACATACTGATGTTGCAGCTGAGAGAGAACGTAGGTATGCGTTCTCAATGATCCACACTTTTCATATCATTATGATCCAAAGACTCGAGGTACTGTCTAGATGAGATTAGGGGATCTTCCCCAGTATTGACAGATCTTAGAGCATTGTGTCATCCCGGTGTAAGGAGTTATTGTCAGGAGAGCTTGGGGAAAAGAGGTGGTAGAAATTCAATGCAAGAGTTATTAACTTATTACAGAATTAAAAAGTTTATGCTTATTTTATTTATTACACAATAAATATCACTTCCTGTGAGATGTTCATCAAGTCATTGTCTGTTTAAAAATCCCATTTTCAAGAGCCTTAACCAAGCATTGTAGCAGAAATACCTAGTAGAATAGGGACCGGTGGCTATCTGGTTAATACAATATAGGTTAAGAAAGGATGAAAAGAGGTATAGTTTCAGAATTAACATATCAGTAGTGAAGGTCTCATCTCTAAGCCTTTAAAACTTTTGCAGAGAAAAGAACGGGCAAACACTCTGTTCTCTGGACTAGAGGTCTATGAATAAACTTTAGGAATTAATCATATCTGGGAATCACTCTTTGAAAAAAAATGGGAGCCAATATTAAAGGCTCATGTAATTAATAATTCAGGTAGAACTCTCCAGCAAGGCAATATTCTAAATGTTATTTAATACATTTGTGGAGCCCAGGGAGAGATGTCTTGATAATTAAGAAAATTACTTTCTCAAAATTATTATTATCTGGTGCCTCAAATTCAGTGGATAGACATGTATTTTGTTTGACCTCAGTAAAAATTGGACATTCCACATATAAATCTAGATCACTGAAGAGAGGTAGGAGAAGAAAGAGGTGAAGAGAACAGAGGGAGTATGGCCTTCTAAACTCACTGGGTAAACTATGGGGCAGGTTTCAAGCAGTCATTAGCATTAAGAAGGGAAACTCTGTGGTAGAGCTGAGAACTAAGGAAGATGCTTCAAACACTGCAGGAGAATCCTGCTGGGGGAGCCACTCAGTGGAGGCAGCAAGATCAAATCGTTTAAATTGTTCCTCAAAGGAGAGAGTGCTGTCATTGGAAAGGGGAATGGGGGAAACAAATCTTTTTCTCTGTGTGTGTAAGACTGTTGAATAAAAAGCAATGAATCAGTGGAAATAATATCAACATCTCACTTGTTTTGATGACACTTATTATGGCAAACATATGATACAGCTCTGAAGAAAACTGAAAGATTTTAGAGCAGCCAAAATTATAGTACAAAGAAAGTCTAGATGTTAAAGTGTAGTTACTTATTTATAAGAGGTCCATCCCAGGCTTGACTCAAAGAGTTCATTCTCTCTTTACACACAATTAGAGTAATACAATTCAGGGTATTTTAGCTGATGATAAATTCTAAGTGTCTTCATAGATTGTTAGGGACAAGGATGCGAGGCACTGCTAAGGCTAAATTGACTGACAGCAACAAGAAATAACTGAACTTCTAAACCTTAACAACTTCCTAATCCCAGTATTTCTCTCCCTTTCCCATGCTCTGTTCCCTCCCATACAAAACCTGGGGCCAATTGGTCTTTTTTTTTTTTTTTTTTTTTACAAGCTCACCTTTATTCCCAATTCCCAAGGTAAATAGAAATTTAAACACTTGAATAACCACTTTCTGAGGCTCTGCATTAAGTTATCTGTAGTGTGAATCTGACCCTGAAGCTTTGTCTCTGTCCTAATAATAGGAATCCTCTTATTTCTGAAGTCCCCAATTCTCGAAATTCTTCTAACTTGGCTTCAGGGGAGGTCCTTGTTTTTCAGGGTGTTATTTTGATACCTGATGTTCAAATCTCTCCTGGATTGGGGTCCCACCCTCCCCGGGTCTATTGACAGCCCATGAATCCCTATTTAGTCAATAGGGCTGTTTCACCACATGTAGGACATATCCAGTGCCAGCTTCCTGATCGCTGAACTACTAAGTGCCCCTAATCCAAGCCCCCAACGTTAGATTCTCATTTTTGGATGCCCTAATGAAATGTGAAACTCTGTGGCTGTCTGTACAGGCCAAAGCTGAAGAACTGAGGGGTGACCAAGTCATTTGGCCTCAATATCTATTTTCAGCCCTATCTGCTGTCTGAGTGTGCTTATCGCCCCCTGGTGCCAGGTCCTGTGCTACATGACAGGGTTGTTATTTCTCTCCCTGCCTGCCCCATCATGTTCTAAATAGTTAGCCAATAGCATGCTCTCTTGATGCCCTAGATAGGACCTTAACATCCCCCCAAAACAAAGGAGCAGAAGGAAATAATGTGTGAGCGCCAGGCACCCTTCTAAGCTCTTACATGTGTGAATTCAGTTTTATCTTCACAACTTGGTGAGGTACTAAGGTCTCAAATATGTGAACGTGTCCTAGTCTGGTATGATAACCCAAGCCCATAATGATGGTCTTGAGTCATCAAATCATAACTGAAGCATTCAGTTTTGTTCTATAGGGTAGAAAATTGTGTAAGACACTTCAAAGAATTCTCTCACAATCTATTAAAAATGATGGCACTTCAAAGGGTCAGCTTCTGTTCTCTGGAACATTAACTTAGGGATCGGCATAAAAATAAATTGTTACTGTCCTGGCTGGTGTGGCTCAGTGGATTGAGTGCTGGTCTGTGAATCCAAAGGTCTCTGATTCAAACCCCAGTCAGGGCACATGCCTGGGTTGAGGACCAGGTCCCTGGTTGGGGGTGTGCAAGAGGCAACCACATAGTCATGTTTCTTTCCTCTCTTTTTCCCTCCCTTCCCCTCTCTCTAAAAATAAATAAATAAAATCTTAAAAAATAATAAAAAAATAAATTGTTACTGTCTTGTTACAATAAATTGTTACTGCCATTCACTTTTTTTTATCAAGGTTGTTTAATGCTTAAGTCATACTACTTCTTTAATTTGGACCTAATTCCTTATAGGACAGAGTTAGATATGCTAATATATTTCTACAGTTTCACATGAAACAATTTTGTTTATGGGGTAAAATATTTTGACGCTTCATAATTCTTTTGATTACATAGCTCTTTTCAAAGTTAAAATCAACAATCAAAAGTGGTACTTTTAAAATATAATATGCCCCAAACTGAAATAATGTCCTTGTTTTCCCTCTGTAACGTATTTGTAGAACTTTGAAGAACATCAATTTCAATTTTTTGAAAGGTTGACGAAGTAACTAAATAAATTTTGTTCCCTACACAATATTTCTTAAAAAATAAACACTACTAGAGAGATACATTAAAAAAAAGAAAGAAACTGGACCACTCTCTTATCCCATATTAAAAAATAAACAAAATAGATTAAAAACTTGATTGTAAGACCTGAAACCATAAAACTCCTAGAAGAAAACACAGGCAGTAAACTCTGACCTAAGTCTTAGTATTATCTTTTTGAATATGTCTCATCCAGAAGAAAAGAGAAGCAAACATAAACAAATGGAATTACATCAAATTAAAAACTTCTGCACAGCAAAGGAAACCATCAACAAAATAAAAAGACAATCTGTGGCATTTGAGAAGACATTCTCAAATTATATATCTGATAAGGGATTAATATCTAAAATAGATAAGGTACTCATACAACTCAATAAAAATGGGCAGAGGACATGCAGAAACATTTCTCCAAAGGAGACATACAGATGGCCAATAAGTGTTTGAAAAGTTACTCAGCATCACTAATCATAAGGAAAATGCAAGTCAGAATCATGAGCTACCACCTCACAGCTGTGAGAATGGCTATTATCAAGCAGTCAAGTGTTGGTGAGCACATGGAGGAAAGGGAACCCTCATGCACTGTTGGTGGAATTGTAAATTGGCACAGCCACTATGGAGAGCAGTATGGAGATTCCTCAGAAAACAAAAAAATAGGACTACCATATGATCCAACAATTCTATTTCTGGGTATTAATCCAAAGAAAATGATGACAACACTAATTCAAAAGGATATGCATCTCTATGTTCATGACAACAATATTTATAACAGCCACCATATGGGAGCAGCTTGGAGTCCATCGATAGATGAATGGATAAAGAAGATGTGGTATACAGTACATGTACAATGTAATGCTACTCAGCAACAAAAAAAAACCCCAAAATCTTACCATTTGCAATAACATGAATGGACCCAGAGGTTATTATGATAAGTGAAGTAAGTCAGACAGAGCGAGACAAATACCATATGATTTTACTTACATGTAGAATCTAAAAAAAAAGAAAATGAACAAACAAAATATAACAACTAAAGAATTAGAGAAGTACGGACACACTGATGGTTCCCAGAGGGGAGGAGTTTGGAAAAATAGGTGAAAAAGGTGAATGATAAAATAGTCAATATTGTGATAGCTTTGCTTGGTGACAGATTCTTACTAGGTGTGATCACACTGTAAGGTATGTATGTATGTATTGGTTGGCCAAAAAGTCCATTTAGTTTTTTTCCAAAAAATAAAAGACACATTTTCATTTTCACCAGTAACTTTATTGATTTGGATATTTTGAGTATGTGGGCTGTCTCACGCATGGTAGAACATTGATTGTTCTCAATTAATGGCTCAATGTGATCACTATCAATTTTAACTGGTTACCCAACTGTGGAGCAACATCCAGGAGAAAGTTCCAGCATCAAACTTCGCAAACCACTTTTGACACGTTCCGTCAGTCATAGCACCTTCTCCATTACCTGCACAGATCTTCCGTGTGTGTGTTTCAGTTGCATTTTACCTTTCTTGAAATGATAAAGCATAATATGTCAAAAATGCCTATTTTCTTCTATCTTCAATATTAAAATGACTACACAAAAATTCATCAATTTTGATAAATTCTTTTTAAATGTACCCTGATATGACAGCTGTCACAATCAATGTAACAAAATTGTTTCAAACTAAGTTAAAGACAACTAAGCACTACTAGAGCCATTTATGGACAAAATGAAATGAACTTTTTGGCCAACCCAATAAATGTCGAATCACAAATGTTGTATACCTAAAACTCATCTAATAGTGGACGCCAACTATACTTGATAACAAAATTTTAAAAAATTAATCCTAGTTACTTCAAAGCCAAGGCACTGATTGTTACAGGTCATGAGTTAAATGCATAAATGTAGAGTTGATTCCTCTGTTACCTTGTTAGTATCCAGAGCCTTTAGGCCACTGAGAGTCTAACTTAAAAAAAAATTGCTGTCACAAATTTTTTTCTGAGAAAGGGCAGATAGAGGCACTAACAACACATAGAGAAAAAAATGTCCATTACGTTTAACTGTTTCTTCTTTAGAATATCTCGACATTGGCAATGGTTGCAATGAAAAGCAGCTTACGGTGGGTATTTCTCTACCCTGGCATCACATGAGAGTTATAACAAGACCTGTGAACAAAAACTTGTGCTTCACCCAGAATGATTAAATCAGAAGTTGAGGGAGTAGGTCCTGGATGTTGGTGGTGTATTTAAAATTTCCCCAGTTGAGAGGCTTCTGGTCAAGATGGTGACACAGGCAGACATGGCTCGCCTCTTTGCACAACCACATCAAAATTACAACTAAAATATAGAACAACCATCATTCAGGATCATCAGAAATCAAGTTGAATGCAAGTCTGACAACTATGGAATTGAAGAAACCATATCCATCCAGACTGGAAGAAGGGGTGCAGATACAGAATGGGCTGGCCCCACATCCTTGTGGATAAAAATCAGGGGGGATATCTTGGGAGCGAGGAGTCCCAGACCCACACCAGGCCCCTCACGCCAGGAAGATAAGTTCCCACAACTTCTGGTTGAGAAAACCAGCGGGGACTGAGTCAGTCGAGGAGGCTGCTGGAGCCCTAAGCAGTTCCTCTTGAGAAACCCACACACGGACTCACCTATTCAGACTCACTCCTTCTGGGCTCCAGCACCAGGATGGCAGCTTGAAGGGCACCAGTGGCATACGGGGAAAGGTTGAAGTGTCTGGCATTGGGGAAAGCCGAGGCCATTGTCCCTCTGCTGAGCCCTCCAACCATAAAGCCAGTAGGCTGGTGCCATATTTGAGTCTCCATCTACCTGGCTAATACTGTGTGACCCACCTTGGAGATCCAAAGAGGCTCTACCCCACCCAACTCATGGGCCTACCCAAGCTGCTTTTCCATAGGAATGGCTCTTGGCTCCTAAATCCTATCAAACATGCAACAGCTGGCTTCAGTGAGCCCTAGCAGCAGCCAGATTAGAGTGATAGCTTGGCTTCACCTGGGAATCTCCAAGTCAAGCACAAGTAGCAGCCATCTCAGATTGCTCTACAGATCAGGCAGGGTATCCCAGGCAAAACACATGTGGGAGCTGACCTTGGCCTGTACCACCTGGGAAACTACAGGGCCAACATACTCAGTGGACAGCTACAGACCACATAGGAACCACCACCATGTCCCTGCACAGTTATTCCTCCTCAGAGGATGGAGGTTGGTGATCAGTGATCACAGCCAGTCCTTGCAGCTGACTGGCCTGAGTAAATCCCTCCCATTGATCTGCAAACAGCAACTAAGACTCAACTACAGAAGGAGGGTGTACTCATCCACACAAAGGGCCCACCTCAAGTACCCAGCTTGGGTGATAGGAAAAGCTGTGCCACTGGACCCTACAGGACACCTACTACATTAGGGCACACTACCAAGACACAGAGTCAAAGCAATTCTACCTAATGTGTAGACACAAACACAGGGAGGCTGCCAAACTGAGGAAACAGAGAAACATGCCCCAAATGAAAGAATGGATCAAAACCCCAGAAAAAGAGCTAAACGAAATAGAGATAAGCAATCTATCAGAGGCAGAGTTCAAAACACTGTTTATAAGGATGTTCAAGGAAATTAGTGAGGACCTCAGCAGCATAAAAGAGACCCAGTCATAAGTGAAGGATACATGAATTGAAATAAAGAACAATTTACAGGGAAACAACAGTAGAATGGATGAAGCCGAGAATCAAATCAATGATTTGGAACATAAGGAAGAAAAAAGAACCATGTAGAACAAGAAGAAGAAAAAATGATCCAAAAACATGAGGATAGTATAAACAACCTCTGAAACAACTTTAAGAGGTCCAACATTTGCCTCATAGGTGTGCCAGAAGGAGAAGAGGAAAAGCAAGAAATTGGAGATGTATCTGAAAAAATAATGAAAGAAAATTTCCCTAATTTGGTCAAGGAAATAGGCATGCAAGTCTAGGAAGCACAGAGAGTCCCAATTATGATGTATGCAAAGAGGCCACCTGAAGACACATCATTATTAAAAGGTCAAAGGTTAAAGATAAAGAGAAACTCTTAAAAGCAAGAGAAAAGAAGTTAGTTACTGGAAGGTTGCCAGATGGGATGGGGAAGGGATAGATTGGGTGAAAAGGTGAGGGGATTAAGAGGTACAAATATGTAGTTACAGAATAGCCATGGGGTTGTAAAGTGCCGTATAGGAAATGGAGTAGCCAAAGAACTTACATGCGTGACCCATGGACACAAATAATGGTTGGGGCATTGCCCGAGGGAGCAGGGGGCACTTGGTGGAGGGGGGCAAAAGGGGGAAAATAAAGACAACTGTAATAGCATAACCAATAAAATATAATTTTTAAAAAATCAGAGGAAAAATAAAATAAATTTTATTATGGAAAAAAAATTAAATTTCCCCAGTTGATTCTATAGGGAATCATGCTTGAGAACACTGGTCAAAGTCAAGGCCTGGCAGCATACTTTGGCTGCTGGCCTGACCAATTTGTAAAAATAAAAAAAGCTGTTTTGGAACACAACCATACCTATTAATATATGTATTGTCTATGGCTGCTTTGGGCGATAAAGGCAGAGTTGAGTAGTTGAGATAGAGACCACATGGCCCTGAAAACCTAAAATATTTACTATCTGGCTCTTTAAAAAAAAGTTTGCTTCCTCTGTCCTAGGCTAATGTAATATGTATTTGAGTGGTGGTATTTGAATGATAGTATTTACATGTGTTAAACTTGCTCAAAAGAAAAATGAAAAATAAATTTCTTTCTTCTTTAAAATTTTTGTTGTTGACCTTGTTGTAGATGTCCCCATTCCGCCACCCCATCCACGTCCACCCAGCCCCTGCACCCCGTCCCCTCTGGTCATCACCACGCTGTTGTCTGTATCTGTGGGCTGCGCAAGTCTTTCTCTCTTAATTATTCTTCCAGGAAGTTGCCCAAACCACTTTTTCTTGTGTCTCATTGGCGACAACTTAGTCACGTGGCCTTACCTTACAGCAAAAAGCTGGGAAATGGAGTCTTTATTCTAATGGTCATTTGCCCAGCTGACATTCTATTAGTAAGGGAAAAAGGAACACAGATATTGGGTGACTACAAGAGACTTCTTCACATTAAACCATTTTAATATTTAAATATTACATCCTTGTGCTGCCACAGAGCAGGAAGAAAACTTTTAGATCAGAAAACAACCAAAGACAGAGTAAGAATCCGTTTGTCATCATCTCTTATGTTAAAACAGTTCTATGTGTTTGCTTTTGCATGTGCTCTGCTCATTGACTCAGTCTGTAAGAAAGCTCAGAAAATGGTCTTGAAAAAGTCTCTTGTTATTGGCAATGCTTGTGTTTAACGCGGATATCCAAACTAACGGACAGAGCCACCTAACACTTGTCGTACCTGATGGCTGGGGTGAACGTGTATTTATGGTCAAGCTACACGGTGAGAATGGAAAGGGTGCATTAATCGTTACACTTGGACGACAGGCCTAACCTGGGAAAATGAGGCAATAGTTACCCTGATTTGATCTATAATTTGGAAGAGCATTTCTTACTGGTTAAGGGATAAGAGAAGAAAGACATCTCCCATATTTCACTACTTCGGTCCTACAGTTAATTCTGAACCAAAATATTCCCAAATATAGTCAGTTTTGAAAAAAAAAATGCCTCAAAAGATGGCTATGCCTTCAAAAACATAAGTTAGTGTATTAGCCACAGCTTGGTTTTCCCCGAGAACAGCAAAATTGGATGTCTCAAAAAGTTGAATTAAGAGGTGGTATTGCTTCCCAACTTCTAGTTTGTTTCTGTTTTTCCTTCTGTGTGGTGACTCAGCCAAGGTTAAGGTATACGCATTAGTTGAAACAATTCTTTTACATAGTTGGCTTTTCACGCTATGGGCTCTGGAATACGGGACACAAAATACCACATTTTTAAAGTGGCAGTTTAACAATTTCTGTTAATCCTTACGTGGTGGTTAGATGCCAATACCCCACAAAGGCTACAGTTTAAAATAGCAATTATTTTAAAGTATGTCTCTTTTGTACACCACTAGTAAATTGGATTATGTTTTCTGAGCCTCCCAGGAGCATTAACCAAAGCATAGCTAAAGCTTTGCCAGTATTATAAATCATCTTTATAGGCTCACAGATATTTTATAATAAAGGTTGGGATTTCCCTAATCTTTTTAATGTGAAATTCATGTTTTCTTCTCTCCATTAATCCTTATCCCATTTCTGTGGCTCCACTCACACATTAAATTTATCTAGGCTATCAGCCAAAGTGGAGTGCTTGTTTACTTCTTAAAGCCGGTCTCTTCCCCCAGATCACCCACGGTAGATTATAGCTCTATTCTGACCTCGCTGCAAGGAATCAGGTAACTCTCCGTTATTCTCAGTCGTAGGAGGCAATAGGCTTATAAATTACCCATTTGTTTTCTTGGTATTAAGTTAAAAGAGAAGGCTTTTTTTTTTCTTTTTCAGAAACGTATGTGAGTGGTTGTGAGAAAAATAAGAGAAGTTTTTTTCTTTGCATACTTGAAATGAATCCAACATTAGAACGCTTTAAAAAAACTGCTCATCGCTGGCAATCTGTGGTTCGCACTGCTGCGTGTAGGCGTGTGCACGTGGACCATATCTTCATTTTACCGAGTCCCAGTTGTCAGTGCATTTTCATTGAGCGCTAGCTGACTTCGAGCAAACTCTCTTCCAAACCAATCTAGAGTGAAAACCAAAACCAAAACCAAACAAATAAATAAGCACAAACCACTCTACAAAGAACTCTGGCCAAATTATCAATGCCATAGTTAAGATGGAAAATGCTGTTAGAACCCAGATCTATTTAAAAGTGACCATTCAGTACCAAATCAGAAAACTAATTTTTATTGGGCAGGTTTGCTTTAGCCTCAGTAAGACAATTACATCGTTCAAGTAACTGTCATTTAGAATTTTAGGAAAATATTATTTGATATAGTTATAGCTCTGTATTAAATATATCATAATAACCAAAATTTACTATCAATGTGGTGCTTTCTCGTGTATTTTTGCCTATAACTAATAGAATATCTAACTTATATGGCTTAATAGAAGTGGTATAATTATCTCATACACCCATGCACACAATCCAAAGGCTGGGGGCTTTCAGGATTGGTTCAACAGCTCAGTAATAATATGAAGGATTTAGGTCTTTCTATAATTCAGCTTCACATTCCCTAAGAATTATCTGGGACTTTAAGTTTATTTAAACCCCTTGGATGTAAGAATATAGCCGTAGTTTGGGTATCACATGTTGACATCTGCCATAACACATGCAGATTCCCTCTACGTGTCTTCTGTTAATAGGAAGGAAAACATTTTCTAGAAGTTTCCTAACCAATTTTCCTTTGGGTCCCTTCTGCTAGAATTGGGTCACATGCCTTTGACCTAGATGCAAGGAAAGTTAAGAAACTGATGTGGGGCATTTTGACACTCTGTAGTTGCATGTCATTCGGGCTAGCAAGGGAGAAGTGAGAACAGGGAGGAGCATGACAGGGGGAGACAGCGGTTACCTACCAACAGTTTACATCACATTTTATTGCTGTGTTTGTAAAATAAAGTCACAAAGAATTAAGTCTAACTTTATTTCAAGTAAACTTTGGTCTGTTTTTGCAGATGAATTAGTATCAGTAGAGGTGGGATGGCTGGGGTGGCGGGGGAGAGGTGGGGGAAAATGGCAGAAAATTGTACTTGAACAACAATAAAATTTAAAATATTTTAAAAAAGAATTAGTATCAATACACGACAGATATTTTTATGAGAGATTTACATTCAAGTAAATTATAGAAATCCCTTTTAAAACACTTGGAAAAGAAAAGAAACCTCATCATGGTATTACTGTTCCAAGTAATAAAGAGCAATAGGATGTGATGAATTGAGAAACCAAATCACACTCTGACAATGGAATGTGGCAAAGACCAACTGACTAGTAAAATAACTGTGAAACAAGGCCCTGAGTAGAGGCAAAAGCACAACAGAAACCAATCAGATTAAACAGACATCGGTACTCTAATCACAGTCCACGGCAGATGTAGATGTGAAAACACCAGGGCACCTGTTTTGTTCCATCTGAAGCTGGACTTGATGAACACAGTTTGAGAGGCCAAGGGCAACAGTGAGTCATCTCTTTTCAACTGACAGGATTCTCTGAGGTGGCGTCTAGATTTCTCAGGGGTGGGGCAATTCCATTCCCGACAAAAGGGACAATGGAGCCCGGCTGGTGTAGCTCAGTGGATTGAGTGCGGGCTGGGAACCAGAGGGTCCCGGTTCGATTCCCAGTCGGGGCACATGCCTGGGTTGCGGGCCAGGTCCCCGGTGAGGGCCATGTGAGAGGCAACCATACATTGCTCTTTCTCCCTCCCTTCTCCTCTCTCTGAAAATAAATAAATAAAATCTTTAAAAAAAAAAGGGGACAATGGAGAAGAATTGAACAACTAAACAAAGATTTTACCTTTTCCCAAATGTCCCTATTCTATAAAAAAATTTAAATAATCTTTCTTTTTTCATTTTCCAGTTATCCATGATAAATACAGATTGTCTCCCCCAAACAAATAAGCTTCAGTGCAAAATGTTACTTAGTAACACTGTGTAAATAGGAGCTTATGAATCCTCACAGGATTTCCTTTATTGTTTTATTCTTTTCTTCCTCTTTTGACAGAAAAGAAAACAACTCTACGGGATGCAAAGGAGACTTCAGATGGCTTGTTTCGTAAGTCCCCAACTAAAGGAGCAGAGACCAAGTCCTGCCATATTTTAACCAATGCCAAAGAAGACCTTCAAAGTCTCACTAATCACCAAAATAAATATAACTTGGCTGCATTTAATTGAAGATTAATAGAGAATACAGAAATTATAGTACATTATTAAACAGTGCCTCACCTCCTGAAAGACAAGGTGCTTTTATTATTTTTTCTAATAAAAAGAAGGACAATACATTGGAATTTCCTTTAAAAAAAAACTAAAGCTCATTTAATGAAAAGAGAGAAATTCCATTTTATTAATCTATTAATTTTTCAAGAATAAAGGCTTTTCATAGTCTTCATTATCCTAAAAGTCAAAATCTCCATTTCAATAGAGTGTTTTTAAGGGGAGGTGAAGGGAAGTTCTAATGAATATTTATGTTCAATTCTATCTGGATTTGGCTGGTGACTGGACACAGAACCTTGTTATATGCTTTTAAAAATGTGTATGGAACCTAACATGAAAAACAGGACTAGCCTCGTACTCAGATTGCTGGAGCTGCATGTACTCCAACAGGGCATTTCAACAGCCTAAAAACAATCATTGTTTTTCATGGTGACAAATAGCTTTCCCTCCAAGACACAATACAGCAAAACCAGTATTTATTTAATTACAGCTTAATTGAGCCTAAGATATTAGGTTTAAGCCTGTGGAGTATTTGAACCAGCAGCAGCCATCAAGAACCCAGCATCTGATTATTTCTCCTGCCAGTCAGTAAGTCAGTAAATATTTATTAAACACCTAGTGTACACTGTGATGAATTCTGGGGACATGGCAGTAAACAAGTCATAGGCTCCACTTTCAACATTCACTCTTTCTTTCTGTGTATTTTTCTTTAGGATCTAGGGGAGAATTCTGAAACTTGTTTTGAGAGATTCTCCAGTGATACTACTGGCTCAGGGAAAGATAAACACGCACATAGATGGCAGCTCTTCCAGGTGCCAGTCAAAGACAGCTTTATCCAGCCGAGCTCTCCTGATCCTCCTTCCTTCAACAATATACACATTAGTCAAATTAAGTTAGACTTTCATGAACTTCAATATCCTGTTAATAAATACTTCCTTCCATTTATTTTAATTTAAAAATGAGGAGAGACAATGACTAGGAACTTAATACAGCTGGAAATATACCCACGGTGGTCTTTAATACAATCTTAATGACCCTATTGATCACCTTAATGATCATCGGTTTAGTCCCCAGTGTGTTCACATGCAACAAACCCAAGGTCTATTGGGATTACCGTCGCTTAAAATGTAACTCCTTGTCTTGGGGCCTTTAGATAGGGCATGAGTATTCAGAAAAATTTCTCTGCTCTACGAGAAACAACAATGCAAACATGATAACAAATTTGTTTACTTATCCAACACATGTTTATCAGGTGTCTGCAATCTATTAGGCAGCGTTCTAAGCACTGGGGATACTGTGATCTCTGCTAGGCTGGAACTTCAGTTCAGCTGTAGGTGGGGTCAGGGAATAAGCAGGTAAGTGAGTGAGTAGGGTCATTTCAGAGAATGTTAAGTATCATCACGAAAATAAAAGAGGACAAAATGGGCTAGAGGGTTACTCAGTTTAAAGAAGCGGAGAGTTCTTGGGTCTGAGTGGCCAGCTCTGTGAGACTAGCCGCAGGATTAGGAGAAACTCTGAGCTGGAGGCGGTTGTGACAGACAAGTGATGCATGTAACATACCGTGCCTCTGATCTCCTGTGGACAGACCATTTCCACTCGGCAGTTAGCAGGGATGGGACAGGGTTGGGGAGACCATGATGCTAGATGTGGCTCTTTTGAAATTTCAATTTCAAAAGAAACTTGTTTTTCAGAATGTTGGCAAATAGGTAAAATTTAAAATACTTTGCCAACCAACACTATACCATTGGAAACCATGTACATGGGAGGGCTGGATCAGGGGAGAGGGCTGCCAGGGCCTTGAATCTCTGCCGTAGGTCTTCCTTCTGGTCTAGGTTATCTAGGGCAAGTGTAAGGAAATGGTCTATTTTATCAGATGATATGGTGACATAGATTCTACAGATGATATTTACAATTTAACTAGGATATTCCGTGAAATGTGATGATCCTTCTATTTATACACACAAAAACAATGGCAACTGAATTAATGGTAATTAGTATGATGATTAAGATCACTCAGAGATTATTTTATGGATTACTATAGGCATGTTTCTAACTGTATTAATTTTTCACTCATGTCCTCTCTTTTGATTTAATTAAAATAAATGGAAGGAAAGAAAATAAAAATTAGACATATAGGTTCTTTGATTTAATGAGGAAGTAGTATGTAGATTTGTCAGTAATGCTTTATAAAATTAAAACATGCTTTATAGCAGGAAGTAAATGATATTTAACCATAGCCTTTTTAGTTCTGCTCCATTTTAGGTTTACTTGGGATCATTTTTTACGGCCTCTTAATCTGTCTAAATCCTTCATCACTTCTCAGCATAAATGTCAGACCTTGGCTAAGATTCTTGGAAAAATCATGCCACATATTGTTAATACCTCACTATGTCTGAGAAGAGCCTTTATTCTTCCCACCTTGAAGCACAGAAAGTATTGTAAATAATACCTTATTAGGTTTTTTAAAATATTATCTTCTTAAAGCAGTTTTATGTTTACAACAAAATTGAGAGGAAGGTACAGAGATTTCTCCTCTGCCCCTGCCCGCACGTGTGCGTAACCTTCCCCGTATTCAGCGCCACTCAGCAGAACGGCACATTTCTTTAGCAGCGAGGAGCCTACATTGACACATCATAACCACCCAGCATCCCTAGTGTAGCCTAGGGTTGACTCTTAGTGTTGTATGTGCTATGGGTCTGGACAAAAACATAATGACATGTATTCATCATTACAATATTATGCAGAGTATTTATTTTCATTTCCTTAAAAATCCTCTGTGTTCTTTATCACACTTCTCCCACATGCCCTAGAGCCACTGATCTCTTTACTGTGTCTATAGTTTTGCCTTTTCCAGAATGTCATATTGTTGGAATCACGCAGCATACAGATAGCCCTGTTAGATTGGCTAATTTCACTTAGTGATATATATATTTAAGTTTCCTCCATGTCTTTTCATAGCTTATAACTTATTTTTTTCCACTGTGTAGATGTTTTACAATTTATTTATTGCTTCACTGAAGGATATTTTGGTTGCTTCCAAGTTTTAGTAATTATGAACAAAACTGCCATAAACATCTGTATAAAGTTTTTATGTGGATATGTTTTTAACTCTTTTGGATATATTCCAAAGAATGAAATTGATAAATTCTGTGATAAAAGTGTTTTTAGTTTTGTATCCATTAGTTCTGTAAGGAAAAAAATTGGCAGTCTTCCATGTGTTTATATGATTAAGGGCAGATTTTTTTCCCCATTTTATTTGTTTTATGGTCAGACGATGGTTTCTGAGACACCTTACCAAGTTGTGATTTTCTTTTAATTCTTAAACTTTCCAGATCTGCAAACATGGGTTAAGATTAAGTAGATTATAAAATATATTAAACACTGGGATCTTTGAAAAAAACTATTAAACTAATTGAGTATAAGCTATCTAGAACAAACTCTTTTGGAAGCTTAGGAAGAAGCAGAAGAAAAACCAGGAGGAGGAGGAGGCAAAGTAAAGAAATAAAAAGAAAAGAAAAGAATATCAAACTTTTTAAAAGAAAATCTTTCTTTACTTTTCACCAAGGACAGAGGGCGTTGCTAAGGAGCAGTGGGATCCTCCATTGTGCTAAAGACGGTAATGATAATGGCGATGATGAGGGTGAGGACAAAAATCTCCCCTGTGGTGAGGAGAGGTTACACGTGAACCACTTCATTTCAAAACAAAAACTAGAACCTTCTACTGTGAGGTTTGAACATAGTTAGGAAAATCACACCCAACTGAAAGGCCTTAATTGCTTTTAGTTTCTTTGTTCTGGTTTTATTTTCACTTTTCTGTACATTCATGGTCATTCTTATGATCAGGAGAGGTGCCTGCTGTTTTAGTTAGCATATTTACACCTTGAATGCAACTACTACAAAATTACCTTCGGCATATTTCTTTTTTCTTTTGAAATTCATAGTGAATGTCATGTTCTTGAAAGAGATTACAACACATCATATTGATCCAGGCAGAAAGTATGCTCCGCATGGATGTTCCTTTCCAAGAAACTGAAGAAAACTTTGTTCTTGAAGAATGCCACTCTGAACTCTCTGTTCTATTGTCTAGTTGGAGATATAATAGTCTACAAGCTGTTCTTCCTGGGAAATGAGCTTGTTCTGAAGTTAGGTCTTGGTGCCAGGAGGGATTTTGTACAGACTACTTAGAGAAGGTGCAATTGGGTGTGAACTGGCTTGTGCGATGAAACTGCCAGCCATGTTTGGATCTTGGGTCTGAAAGTAGATGTCTGAGGACCTATTATTCTCTCTTTAGTTTGGCCACTAATGGGTAGTTTGATTATTGTTGAGTCACTTTAAAGACAATAAGCAAATAGCTGAGTAAATCTCTTAGCTCCCAGGCTTTCTGTGTACAGTTCCTATGTGCTCTTAGAAAATCCCTTTCAAATCCTTATATTTAAACTACTTATCTATTTCATCATCAAAAATCAATGTATTGACTAAAGAACAGCTTATCTTTCCATCTCCAAGACACATCCTCCAGCATAAAATAAAATATACTTTGTAACCTCAACTGATATGGTCCATCCGATGATTAAAACATGCCATGAAAGTAAATTCTATTTCCTTTTTTATCCGTATGCTCTAGTATTAACCTTTTTTCTAGAGCAAGTGAAACCAGAAATATCAGCATTGGTGCTGCCTGTCATTAGCAGAATAAGTAGAGACAAGGATTGAATCTTTATGGGCACTTTATTCGGATGCTGGTGATCTGAGAAGATGGGTTATAGATGCTGAAAAACCTCTTAACATTTCATTTCCAGTTGAGCTTTTTATAAGGAGAAGAACAGGTAGATAAAGGGTTTGGGAAAAAAGTTAATAGGATGAGAGTTGCAGCATGGTGGAGATTTTCCTAGTACTTATTTATTTGTTGATCACCCATACTTTATTTGCATTCGCTCACTAGAACACAATGGCTCAGATAACATCTTGCTTACAGACCCCAGGGCACAAAGGTTGAATTGCCTGTCAGCCCCCTGGAATCTCATAGGTCATGCATTCCAGTTCCCAGGATTTTAACAGCTATCCACCTGCATTCATCACTTATGCCTATCAACTAGCCCTGAGACTTAAATCTTCAACTGTTGAGATTCCCCTATCACAGGTTCTTATTTCTCAGCCCCAAGCCTTCTGCCCAGTCCTTATCACACAAAAAAGATGTAATGAGCACAAGACCAGCATTCATCAACTATTGGGAAATATATAATTTCCAAATATATTTTATTCATTCAAAATTAGGATGCATTTGCTTAATGATATTTGATATAATTAACATTTAAATTATATAGTTTATTGTCCTCTAAATAAACAGTGTAATCATATAATTTTTAAAGTCTTGATATGATTTATTTAACATTTTATATTGCCCTCCTAATAAATAGTTGACCGTATAATTTATTGTACAGTTTTGAGAATGTAAGGTAGCCTATGAATAACTAAGCTTGGTCCACAGATGTTAATCAGGACTGTCCTATGCAAACCACGATGCATATTGTTTGTACCTCTGAAGCATGTTCTCAAGCTAAAGAAGAGTTAAATTTCCTCAGTCAAGCAGGCAACTTTCTCCCATTTATAGAGTTCATATTTGCAAGCAAATAAAACAATCAATTCCTTTTTCCTGCAAATAAGGAAACCTTGTCTAGTCAAATTTTCATCAATAAGTTCTCCAACGTGCATGTAACTGAATTAATCTACGCCACTTCTTTACCTGAACTGGAGGTTAATGTAGCAAGAACTTCTTGTTCCCTCTCTTGGCCACTCTTTCCACTACCTGAAAATAATGTATTATGCTCACATTTGTTTTCTGTCCCTCACCCCTACCCAAACACCATGTAAGCTTCATAGAGGCCAATCTTTTGTCTTGCTTACTGCTGTTTCCCCACTGCTCAGAACTTAGTAGATGCTCGACAAAGATTTGTTAAATAAATGAATGAATGAAGATTCATATTCAATAAATATTATTTGGTTGAAAGCTGAAAGGAAAGTAGTTAGGAGGAATTCTTGGCAAGAAAGTTTTGTAAAGCCACAATTTCAAATGTTTCTTAGGACCAGTCCAAGATAGAAAGAACCCAACAAGGGGTAAATTCTTGTAGCTATGGGGGTGTGCTCCACCCAAATCCCTAGCTACAGATAAGCTTCAGCCAGTTGCTGACAAGCAAAGATGAAGGTCCAGTGATGTCAGATCTTGCAGGTTTTCAAGACCAGAAATTTGAATTTCAAACTAATACCTAGAACAAAATGTGTTAGCTCTTTATTCTTTTTCAGAATTTTGTGTGGTTTAGGTAATCTGGTTTTTGGTTTGCACATTTGTGACCTCTGGTATAATTCTAATTCCATAAATTGGAAGTTCATTAAGATAATTTTCTGATATAAATAATGCTGATGATGGAGGATTCAAGTGTTGGAAAAATTTTAGTTTCAGGTAACAAGCTTACTAATCAAGGTATCTAAAAAGCATTTTTTTTTTCTTTTCAGGAACTGAAGGTATGACCCACCTTGACTTCAGGAGACCATAAGCAGCTTCACCTTTGTGCCTCAGGAGGACTGCAAGCAGTTCAAGATGGTATCTCAGCCACTGTGCTCCAGGATGAGATGCCAACCGCACAGGGCACAGATAAAGACCACCGCCCAGGACAAAGAGGAAAGAATGCTGCAGCTTTTATTTGATTAACTTTTCCTCTGAATTCCAATCCCCTTACCTACACTTTCCTTCTCCTTATAGTTTAAAATGGAATTTAAGACTCTCAGGGTACAAACCCACCTTCTTCTCAGATAGCTGTCCATCTGAATAAAGTGCCTATGAAGATTCAATCTCTGTCTCTGCTTATTGGGTCTGATAGGTGACAGGCAGCACGAACACCGGCTTTTCCAGTTTCATTGAGAGTATTAACCTCTATCATTCTCAATTTCAAAATGATAGCTTTGGGTACAACAATACCTCTGCAGCTATGAGCTTCAGTAACTGGGAGATTTGACTATGTGATGAGCAGGGGCTTGTCTAGCATACTGACTTTGAGAGTGGATTTTAAAAAAAATTTCCCTTTTCTTTATGACACAATTATTTTTAATAATTATCATCAAATACCACAAATAGTAACCAGAAAAGCAATGAAAGCAATGAAAATTTCTCTTATTAAATTTTACAGTCAAACTAATAAAATATTAAAAATTTAAAAATTATTTTTAAATTAAATAAAAATGCTTGATGCAAAAGGTAAATCGATACTTCTTAATGATCTTAAATTCATTTATTTTTTGTTAAAAAAACAACGTGTCTACATACTAATCTATGACTACATGAATAACATAACAGTTTCTGTATTCAAGTCATACCTTCTGCAAATTTATCAATGGTTTCATCACAATAGATTTTTGCATATTTTAATTCTTTATAACTATAGCCAGATTGTTTAATCTATCTTCTCAGAGTCAAAGAACACATTTTATTAATTTTAACTCCTAAATATTTTTCCCACTCAAAATAACAATTATGTAATTCTTAGAGAAACTCTTAAAAATAAGAAAATAATTTACAGAGATTTATAAAAATCTCATTTCACAATAAATTCAGCTATCCCAATACTCACCGTGTCTTTATTGTTAATGGGATTGATTCTAGCAGTTTCAAATGTCTGTGCAGTCAAATATTTTTGAATGAAGTAAAATAAAAATGAAATACAATTTTGAATAAATAAAAACTCAAAGTGGCTACATAGAATGACAGAATTGTACTAACAAGTGCTGTTTTTTTATCTTTACAATTATAGTGATATTGTTGTTTATTTAAAACCTACCATTTAGCCTTGGCTTGTGTGGCTCAGTGGATTGAGTGTCAGCCTGCCAACCAATGGGTTGCTGGTTTGATTCCTTGTCAGTGCCTGGGTTGCGGGCCAGGTCCCCAGTAGGGGATGTGCTACAGGCAACCTCGTACCGATGATTCTCTTCCCCCTCCCATCCTCTCTCTCTAAAAATAAACAAATAAAAATATTATAAAATACATTAAAAAAATAAAACCTACCATTTAAGCAAGAATACATAGTTCCAGGGTAGGCAGAAATTGAACCCACGCAAAAGGAAGAATTCTGAATTTTCTTAAACTTGTAACCAGGAGTTCTTCAAATTTTCCTCCACTTATACCCAAGGAACTATGCCCCCAATGCTCATAGCAGCACAATTTACAATAGCCAAGGGCTGGAAACAACCTCGGTGCCCATCAGTAAATGAATGGATCAAAAAACTGTGGTACATTTACGTGATGGAATACTATGCAGCAGAAAGACAGAAGGAGCTCCTACCCTTCGAGACGGCATGGAGAGAACTGGAGAGCATTGTGCTAAGTGAAGTAAGCCAGGCGGTAAAAAACAAATACCATATGATCTCACCTATAAGTGGAACCTAATCAACAAAACAAACAAGCAAGCAAAATATTACCAGAGACGTTGAAATAAAGAACAAATGGTCAGTAACCAGAGGGGAGGGGAGAGGGAGATAATGGAGGAAAGAAGGGAAAGGGTCCTCAAGGAACACGTTTAAAGGACCTATGGACAAAGCTAAAGGGGGGTAAGATTGAGGGTAGGAGGTGGGGGTGGGTAGGGTGGGGGAAAGTGGTAATGGGAAATGGAGACAACTGTATCAAACAATAATTTTAAAAAGTGATTAAAAAAAGAAAAAAGAAAATAAAATATCAAAAAAATACAATGTTCATTAAAGGATAAATAATTTTTTTAAATTTCTAACTTGAAGTTTATATATTATTAAAACTCAGTAGTAACCACATCAGTTGTTTAGAACTTATATCGGCTAAAGATGTTTTGAGGTATTTTATCACTGGCCTTGTTTGGAATTGTTGGAGCTAAGTGGAAATAAAAAAGCAATGTATTTTAATTGGTTTTATTATTATTTTTTAAATTCTCTACAGACATTGTACCCTACCTTTATCTGCCCTGGAGTGGACAGATCCCACTACTACCCTTGAAAGGTGGTAGGAAAGAAGTAGTAAACAGAGGGAGGAAAAGAAAGACATGAGGAAGAGTATCATATAACCACGTGACCTTTCCCGTACGCCCCCACTCCACTTTCACGTAGGTATTCGCACATTATCTTATGATTAACCCTCTTGGTCTGACTTTCTGCATATGCTAAGGCAGGTTATTGTTTTTATTTAAAGAGGGATTCACTGAGGATGCATAGGTAACTAAGCTCTGGTACCTCTCATCTCATTTGGGGTAATTTTAGTCCACTCTGCTCCCCATTGCCTGCTTGCCTGCTCTGGGACCCAGAGTTTCAGTAAGCTGTGGTTCTTATTTCAGCTCTTTCTGGTTTATGAGACTATCTCTTAAAAATTTTTTTTTAGTCCAGATATGGTTTTCTTTTCCCTTTTACATTTTATCTACCATTATTGTTTTTGGTATAGGTGGGTCCAACAGCTCTTAGGCTGAAAGCCAGCTTCTCTGCTTCCCTTTGGCATTGTTCATATGCACGCACATTTGTGAGGTTATTTAAAACTCTAAAATGTTGAGTGAGACACACTCATTATGGCAGTTTTTCTCTGGGGAGATGAGCAGGGAAGCCCAAATTGTGAGTGGTGTCAAAACCACTTTTATGTAATGTTTTAAGTTTTAAGGGAGATTATAAAAATATATTAATTCATTAACCTAAAAGTTACTTAAATATTAATGGAATAAAACATAATGAGATAGATGAATGAAAGTATTTTACAAATATCTGATGTCTTATGCATTTTGGTTTTTAACTTAGGAAAATGATTTTACCTTTATTAAACCTTAATGTAACAAGGTGGGTCTGGCTAGATTCCGGGGTGCTGGGGGCAGCCTGATCTGGGGTAAGAGGCTGACTTCCCAAGAGAAGGCAGGGTTGCAGAAAACCCCGAGGCGATGGGTTGAAGCAGCAGCCTGTGAAAGAGTTTGCCTTCCCGGGAGAAGGAGACCCCTGAGAAGATTGGGAACTACCTAATGCAGCCTGGGATTGAAACCGGAGCTGGGGCATGACTCCATACCCCTGAGGCAAGAGTAAACAAGCTTTCAAATGTGCCAGTGTGCTTTGCCCTGGTAACAGACCAGTATGGCATGACACAGCCAGAGGCAGTTTGCACAGACTATGTGAGGGATTAAAAAGGTCAAAACACAAGTGTAACAACGTGACACTCCACCCCTGGCAGAGCCTTGGTACTCCTGGATAGCTAGAAAACCCTTCTACCCACTTCCCGATCCTGGCGGTGAGAGGAAGGGCGGAGACACGGTGTGCTGGGTTGACTGACGCTCATGGTGAACGTTGGCCCAAACTGGATGGGAATTTGAACACCCCCACAGCACAAAGGATTTGGGGAGAAAGATTTAAGATGGAGGGTGTGCAAAAGCCCTTCCCTTTTTGCGTTGCCCTCAGTTGCAGTGAGGAACCAGCCTATGGAGGCTGAGTACATGGCCAGCGATGGGCCCACAGGACGCTGGGCCCGCCTGCGGCTCTTGTGTTGCCCTGCTCCCGTGGTCTTGAGCAGGCTTGTGTGTCACACACACCTTGCCAGCGGCGGGCTTGGGCAGGACGCTGGCCCTGTGCCACGCGACGTGGGTACTGGACTGCTCCCATTCTCTCACCCTGAGAGCAGTGCATAGATGCGTGAGCCAGAAGATTCGTTGGCCTAGGAAAGCACAGCAGCCCTGGACACTGGGGCCAAGCAGAGGGAGAAAGCCTGGCGCTGGAAAGGTGAGGCCCAGCCTTGGACTACTGATAAGAAGGGAGGGGAGCTTCTGGGCATGGATTTGGATTTCAGTCCTATTGTGAACAAGGGATTTCTGTGTTTTGCAGAAGAGGATGGCTTGAAGCAGGGGATCCCCCACTCCCTCAATTTGGGCTTATTAATAAAAACCTTTTTCTTTCCCCACTGATCTCTGTGCTATGTTTGTGTAAGGCGGCTGGCAGCCAATCCCCTTTCGCCCTGTAACATTAACACATCTATTGATGTAAGATTACTTTAGTGGAACTCTAAAAAGATTAAAAATATACATTATATTGTTGTGCTTCTTGCTTTTATTAAAAGATATTTAAATTTTTAAAATTGAAAAATTATTCACAATTTGCTGAAACTGTCATAAGAAACATTTACTTTTTCAGTGGTAAAATCTGTAGAGACAGAAGTATACTTCTGTTGCCACTTTTCTGAAAGTAATCAGTTTACTAAAAAAACAAAACGAAACATTTCTCTGCGGAAGTTCCTGCTCGCTGAACTAAAACGTAATGCCTAATGTCTTAATTGGATTGCTAGGTAGGATTTAAATGATTCACATATGATTCTGAGACAATGCCTCCTTATTAAGAACAGCTGAACATGACTCATATTCTGCGCTGTATTTGAAGAAAACAAGAAAGAATAGAGCAACTGCTACAAAAGCAGATGGGACAAATGCTTTAGAAGCTGTTCTGGTACCTGTAAGTGCTGTGGACCACCTGGTTGTGAGCGAAAGGAGTGTCAACTCCACAGTCTCGTTGCGAAGAGCTTCTTTGGGAAATGACTCTTAAGCAGGCTCGGCTGTTTTTCCTTATGTATATGGCATTTGAGTGAATACCCATCTTCTAAAGAGCTGCATTGATTTTTAAACGTAAGTTTAAGATAAAAAAGGCTAGCACATAACTTGATTTTTACATCATTTCAAACCATTATTTAATATCTCAAAGATTCCTTTCCAATTCTAATTTAATGCGATAATTATAATAAAAGTTTTCAAGGAATTTTAGTAACTGGGATATATATATGTAATATGCAATATATATATATGCAATTTATAATTCTGTCCATGCAACCAAAGAGTAATAAAATTTAATAAGACTCTGAGGAGTTATACATTGTTTTTGAAATTTTTCAGTGAGATATCAATTATTTATAGCAGATAGTATTCTCTAAGCTGACCTACTGAATCAGAATCTCCAGGGAAGGGCCCAGGAAGCTGTATTACCATTAAACCAAGGGCCCCAATTGATTCTTATTATTAGGGAACATTGCTCTGAGTTACACATTACAATCAATAAATAACAATGACACAAAATCACTAACTTCATCTGAAATGCTATATCTTGAATCAAAAGTGCTATATCATCATGTCTAAAGAAATAAGGATCCATCAAAAGGAGGCTGTTTGGCCACAGAAGCATCGAAAAGAGCTCCTGAGAGACAGAGTGGCAGAGCTCAGGGCCCACTTAGGTCTGTGAGGGAAACAAGCCTTCAGAGTCAAGGATGAGTCTTTTGAAGGTGCACGCTACTATGGAGATGGATGCTTCTGGCTCAAGAAGCCTGATGGCATTAAATGTTGGAATCATATAATTAACTCAACTTGCCCCAAGTCTCTGCTCAGCAAGCAACCTTCTGATTAAAGCTTGGCTTTCCATGCAGTGTGCTTGTGGGGACAGAAAATACATTGGCTGGGGTGTAGAAATGTTCAGTTAAGGCTCTCATCGTAAATTAGTAATCTGGCCCTCAGATTTTACCCATCAGCATGCTAGGCTTTCATGTGAGTCCGCCCACGGGAGGCATTTTCTCTGTACGCTGCTCAGGCAGGATTCTGAGCCTGCAGAGCTGAGCTGCAGTGAAGGGTAATGCCTGCCCTTCTGTGAGGAAAACACCTGCCTGGATAGACCTGCCACAGCCCCTGGCCTTTGAAGCTTTCTCTTGCATGCCTCTCTGATTTTGACGCCTCTCATTGTAGCCCAAGGCGTTTATCTGTTGGGGGTTTTGGGGAATTATAAGGAAGGAAATTTAAGGGATTACAAACGTTTCAGAAAGGATGGAAGGAATGATCCAGGTAATACCCAGTTTATGGCAGACAAAATAGGAGAATGCGGCAGGGCTGTAACACAAAGGACAGGGCATTATTTTAAGAATGAATTTGCTAAATTTCTTTGACTTTTCCTCCCTCCGTCCCATTTTGTAGATTAATAATTTAGACTGGAAAACAGGGAATAAGTTTAAGGTCACAGTTTTCTTGTAATGTAAAAAAATACACTTTCAGTCTTAATATTTGTTGTTCAGTGTAGAAGGGGGTTCTGATGTAGAGAAGGCTTGCTGGCTTTTCATTCTGGGAAATTAAGGAAAAGGGAGATAGAAGGTGAGAGGAGAGAAGAATGAACTTAGGGCTAATTTTCTACACTCTGTGCTTTGACACGAAAGTGTGCGTGTCTCCGTGTGTTCAATGTTCATTAACTGAGCTTAATGTGGAAGGTGAGCTATTGTATGTCACTCTGGGACATGCCACGTCAAAGTAAACCAGACGGCAAGGGATAGTTGGATAAGGAGACACTGGGTCTTGGCTTGGCCACCTACAACTCAGTATGGCATTGGCACTGACTTGAGAGCAGTGTTCCTGTCTTGGTATCCACCCTGGCAGGACTAGGTGACCTCTGAGCTAAGGGTGACATACAGTGCCTGAGGGAGACATGGAACACATAACAAACATGCTGGAAGTGCTACCAGATTCTGACCAAACCATGGAAGACCAAATCACAAGCTATGACATCAGTCATTAATCCTAACAAGGAAAATAGTACCCAAGGAACAGGGAACATTACCCATCCTGGAAACTGTCATAGGCAGCAGGCAGTACCCCTGGGAACCTTGGTTCTTTCCTGCCCCCATTAGAATATACAAGTTCTCTCTTCCAATAATTAGCAATTCTCCAACTTTTGCCTATTTCTCTGCCCCACTTTCCCTTACTATCTTGAAGAAGTCAATTATATACTTCATCTCCACTTCTCTTTCTATTTTTTTTATTCAGCTCATTCCTAAGCCTTCTTCCCTATCACTCCACAGAAACTTGTCATGGTCAAGTTTCACTTGTCATGGTCATCCATGGACATGTCAAATCCTATGGTAAATTTTCAGTTTTTATTTTGATTTGCCCAAGCAGCTGTCTAGGCAAGGTTGGTCACTCTCTCCTTTTCGGAAACACTTTTTTTCCTTGGCTTGCATGTAACGCATTCTTTCTGGATGTTCCTTCTCTACTTGAAAAATAGTGTAATGACCACTTTAGATGGTATCTCTGCTTTGGGCACACTCAACTCCCTGAATAATCCCATCCAGACTTGTGGCTTGAATTTCCATCTCTACGCAAATGATCTCCATAGTTTTTCTCCAATATGAACATGTTCCTGAACTCCAGGTGTATTGATCTATAGGATCACTCAATGTTTCCTCTAGAATGTCTAATGAGCATCTTAAACTTGATGTACCATAAATACAGCTCTTAATTTTTGTTCTCCTAAACCTGCCTTGGCCTCTCCACTTTCACCATACTTCAATAAATGACAATTCTGTTTATTCCATTGCTCAGATCAACACCTTTGAATTCATTCCTGTCTCCTTTTTTTCTTGCATATTCCTCACTAAACGAGTCCTGTCATTTTTGTCTCCACAAAACATGCAGATCTGACTCTTTCTTACCATCTCTGCTATCACCTTATTCTGCTGCATGGTACCCTAGGTTGCCTTGACTTCCACTTGATCTCACTATAGTGTGTCCTCCATAGCTTTCAGAGTGGTCCTTCAGGCTTGGCTGGATCCTATGGTTAAGGAAAAAAAAAAAAAAAAAACTCATCAGAACTTGGTTTACTATTCTATTTGTTAGTTTTGCTTATCTCTGCTTGACTTCATCTAGTATCAAGCTCTTTGTAATATTACAGACATGAAGGCAACTGGGAGCCCTAGACTCATCTCCACTCAGTGTAGCAATCCCTGAAAAAGGAAATAGCTCTCCCAAAATCTAAATATTAATGAAGCGTGGCTGCTAACTTTGCTGGAGTCACATGTCAATCACTGAACTAATCGTGGTGTCCTGTGACTAACCTAATTGCTGGGATGGAGTGGGGCCGCCATGGTTGACAGCCTCATTAAGACAACCTTGAGCAGGAGCAAGAAAGCTACAGAAATCATAAAATAATTTAGGGTGAATGAACAGTATAGCTAGCTATTATAATTTAATACATTGTGGTGAGATATTTAATTCCTTTGATCCTATTTCTCCATCTAGGGACAATAATAGGTCACAGGGCTGTCCCTGTGAGGGTCAAATGGTGTTGTACATATAAAGTTGCTTTGTAAAGAATGTAATTATAAACCTAGTAATATAAATATTAGCTATTATTAAATTGAGATTAGTCATCAGTGGCTGGTGATGACACAGAGGATGACTTTCTGTAACTTATAACAATGACATAGGTGTAAATGAAGGTCAACCAAAGGGTTAACATATTCAGCAGAGAGAGATGAAGAAAAATCATCTTGCTAATCAGGTGAATAGGAGTGCTATTTACACACTTCATTGAATAATGACTAGAGATACATACTGTGAGAAGAACTACTTCAGAGAAAAATGTCCTCAAACAAGGCTGCCATCAAGGTGTGGGCCAGGGCTGGTTTGTCATCCATATGCTCAGCTGGGGAAGACTCTATTTCCAAACTCAGGTGGTTGTTGGCAGCGTTCAGTTCCTTGCAGGTGGTCGGGCTGAGGGTCTCTGTGTCTTGCTGGCTGTCCGCTGGAGGCGTCTTTGTCCTTACAGTGGTTGGCCAGAGGCTGCCTGCAGTTCCTTGCCAGTGGGTCTCCCCAACATGACCTCTTGGGAAAGTTACAGTCTTGCATAAAGTAATTTCCTTCTGACTGATAAGCCATTGGTCAGAAGCAAGTCACAGGTCCTACCCACACTCAAGTGAGGAAATTAATCACTCAAGAACACGAGAACAGGGAGTGAGGATAATTGGGGGCCATCTGAGCAGGTTCACTATACCATGACAGCCTGTTCTCTCTCCTTAGTCAGATTTGCAAAAGAATATTTAACGAAAAACAAAAGCAAGCTCGCTAACTCTCTGTAATACACTTTACACATATAGATCAGATTACAGATTCCCTGTTCACGGAGGGATCTGAGAATGCTAGACAGGTCGCATTTGTCAAGTAAGGTTATAAGCTCTCTCTTTAATAAAGATAAATTATTTAATAAGATGATTTATCCTTTAATTTTATTATCAAGGAAGGATTTGGGGGAAACCTCAAACGGGAAAGTATTTAAAGCTCTGCCTAAGAAGGATGAAGATATACATTCTTAAAGCAGGTTAGTGTAATGAGAAAATTTCCTAGCTTAGTTTGTTCTATGCATCTCAGCAAAGAACCAGCTAGAAAATGTCAGTACATCTTGCTTGTAATTTTTAGTCCAATAATACACAACAAATAAATGTCTTCAGTTAGTAACTGAATTTTTTGAACAAAGGAAAGGAAAACTTCCCTGGTAGTACTAAATATTTTCTCCACATTTGCTAGGTGAGCTTTCATCTTTGAGAAAGTTTTTGGCCTGCGACTCTACTCAGTTGCCAAGGGTGGCAGTTTAAGTAGAGACTTTTCTCTTCCACCAGAAACTTCTCAATGGACCCCATATAACAAAAACTGAAAATCTGCTTTAGGTATTAAAAGAGCCACTTCGGATATAACTTGTTTAGGGTGTAGATAATTTCATAGTGCTGCCTCTCTTACACCGAGAGTTTTTGTTCCCATGTGAATAGAATAATGAAACACAGAAATGGAAATAGATATAAAATGGAGGAAGAAATAAAATAACAAAATTATGTCCTATTGAAAACAACAACAAAATCCCAGTAAGCACGAAGCAAACCCTTTTTAGTTAAAATACATGTAAATGACTAGGAAATATATGTGTAGTTGACATGGTTGGGGGTCCCAGTGAGAAATATCAGAGGGGGTGGGTGCAAGGCTGGGCTTTCTCATGGAAGAGGATGGCCAGTGACAGCCAACTCACGTGTACGAGGTCTGTGCTGCAGCAGGCAATGGAGTAGCAGTAATGAGAGCCAACGGGGCCAGTGGTTCCCTTACGGGGTCGACCTGACATAAACACAGCTCGTGCAGCTCAAGTCTACATACTGCTGGCGAATGTATGGGTCCAGGTCAACACATTCACGTCTTTGTGGGCGGGGCCTTGGAGTCAAATTTACTTTTTCGCTGTTTGATTCTGGGCAAGATAATGAGCTTTTCCAACCTTCAGTGTCCTCATCAATTAAAAAAAAAGGCTCATAAGTTGAAAGTATGCTGTGAACATTAAATAAGAATATAAAAAGTGTGGCGCACTTGATTCAGTGTTCCACACATAACAAATTGTCGGTAACTGCTGGCCGAGGTCGTCTTAACTATATATCTTCCTTTAGTGTTCTTTTTAACGGTGTGATGGGAGTCGCTGAGCATAACTCTATCTGGGTGAATGTATTTGATTTTAAATGATATTTTCATTTTAATATACTTGGGCAAATGGCTTATCAGGTAAAACTGTTAAGAAAATAATAGCACGCCCAATGCTTGACGTTTTAATGAAGTATGCTTTATGCAGAGTCAACATTTTAATTTAATTAATTTCTCCAGCAGTTACTTTAAATTTTCATAGCTGGTCTCCTAAAACTAAAATAAACATAATTGTAAAAAAGTGAAAGCAAAGGTTATTAAAGTATTTGTAAATTGAAATGGACTTGTCTGGTCTTTCAAAGATTTATTGAGCACCAATATGTTGATAGAGTGTTAAATATGGGAGAGGCGATGAAGAAAAATAGTTCACTGCTCTTCAGGAACTCAAAGTGTAGTGGGGAGAGAGACATACACAGAGATGATTTCTAATGGAAATGCCTCTGCAGAGGCATGCACACAATGCCTTTCTAACAGAGGATAGCACAACTAACGCTGCCAGGGGCTCCCTGGGAAGGTTTCCCTGAAGAGACTACATGAGCATAGACTACATGAGGCAGAGAGGGGAAAGCGCTGGGGGCTGGATTATGAAATGCTTTGAGGATCAGTGAAGGAGTTCACAGTTAATCCTACAGATCATGGAAAACCAGTCCGGGTTTACAAGCAAGGGAGTGACAGATTAGCATTGCAGAAAATGATGCTAAAGGAAGTATTCCTTTTTGGTTTGCTTTCATTGTGTTTAAATACTTATGTTGAGAAGCTTACCCACGTGAAGCAAGCAGGCTCCTGGAGTCCCACAGGGGTAAGAGGTTGGACACCTGCTCCATTCCCCCCAACCCCATCTATCACAGAGAACACTGAAGGGATGTGGGTCCAATTGTTTTTCATGTATGTTCCTTACTTAAATGTACAAATTACCATGAAATTCTTATATCATACATCCTTCAGGCAAAAGACCAAGAAGAAAGCACTAGAATTCTGATTTCAAAAAAGATGCCCCAAATCCTCCCATCCAGATGAAATCACAGTGATTTCTGTATTATGGAATCAAGTGTTGCCTTTCCTTTTTCTTCTTCATGAATAAACTACCTCCTGAGAAACTTCACTGCATTTCAGAGACTTACTCAGAATACAGATGTTTGGTTTTCATGCCTGCATGCCAGCCTCTCTTTCATTTCTCTTTCCTTTATGTATTCATCCATTTAACCAACAAATATTAATTGAGTGCCACAAATATTTATTGTGTGTGTAGGTACTGGTGGGAACAAGAGGAAGATAAAATAGACCTTTAGTATTCATAGAGCTTCATGTCCAGTGAGGGAGAGAAATACTCAATACATACTCAAATAAAAGTGTAATTACTGTCGTCCCAAGGCAGCCTGGGCTTCCTTGCCTGCTGAGAGGCAGATAAGATGGGCTGAAATGTCCAGACCCGTGTTCTTTGGGATCAGAAGCTCCATTCTGCCTGCATCCGGTAGGCTTCCCCTTCTCTGTGGCGAAGCAGTCATTGTTCAGCACCCCTTTCAAAGAAGACATTAACACATCCCTTGCTCAGTTTCCACCAGATGCTCATTCACACACAGCCTCTATAAATGTGGCTGACTTTAATGAAGATTTATGGGTAATGAGCACAGTCCACAGCATGGCTGCACAACAGATGAAAGTGAAAACACATTTGGATGTTCGTAGTTTAGAAGTCCATTCAACCTCTCCACTTCCTCACTAGACTTTCTTCTCTCTCCAGTACTCAGCCTTCCATCACCTCACTGGCTCCTCCTTCTTCCAATTCTTTGCTCTCCTTTCCCTTTGCTTCTTGCCCTACCATTGCTCAGAAGCCAGCAACCAACCAACAGCCGCAGTAACGAACACAAAGAACAATAAACAAATCCCACCCCTTTGTTCTTTCATGGAGCCTGGCTTGCTTTCTTCTTCCTTTCCTTCCTTCCCTTGTTCCTTCCCTTGTTCCTTCCTTCATCCCCTCTTTCCCTCCCTCCCTCCCTCCCTCTCTCTCTCTCTTTTTTGTCAGTTGGGCTCCTGAACACACTTACCCTCTTAGAGTTATACCTTCTACTCCAAAGGTTTATTTATGTATTATACTCAACAAAGATATTTTCTATTCCAAGAGAAATGTTGGTGCCATCTGTTCAGATATACAAGTATATTGTTATTCTGGATGTATTACACATTAGAACGCATGCTCCGATAGAAAAGTATGAGGTACAGTAACACAGTAGTAGAACGGGGTGGGGGACTGAATTTAAACCGAGAACACAAGGAAGGGAAGCTTCTCAGAGAAAGAATGACATTTCTGAAGACTGTTAGCTAGGAATAAAGAGTGGGGGAACAGCATTTCAAGTGGGAGGAACAACATAAGCAAAGGCCTGGAGATGGGAAGGAGCTTGGTACTGCTCTGGAAAAACTGCAAAGAGGCCGGAATGGCTAGATGCTAAGGAGGGAGGGAAGAATGAAAGGGATGAGAGTGGAGAAAGGAATGAGAGTAGAGAAAGGGATGAAAGCAGGAGCAGATCACATGGACCTTGTCAGCCACGTGGCTCCAGTTTTTAGGTTCCTGGTTCTTCCCTAACCAATGAAATGCCTTCATGAATTGTTTCTTTTTCTGAACCTTGAGTTTATTAATATTCAAAACAAAAACACTTGTGCCAAAACTGGCAAACTTATACACACACACACACACACACACACACAAATGTTACATAAAACACCTTCCCCGAGGGCCACATTATTTGGCATTATTATGAAGTTGATCTTATAGCCATAAAGAAAACTCTGGGTCAGCTGGACGATTAGCTGAAAATTATCTTCATATTCACTTTTCCTCCACAGGAATCTTTCCTGCAGAGAGATCCAGAATATGAAGCTTTTTGTAAGAGCTTAAAAAAAAATGACCTTGCCTGCCAGCAGTGCATAGATGCCATGTCAGTTTTCAGGATTTGTATCTGCCCAGCTGACACACCCATTTTTCTCTGAAGAGCAAGCAGCTTCTTGCTCTACCTTTATGTTTTCCTATTGTCGAGGCATGGCAGGAATACCCCTGAGTTCTGTTTACCACCAGGGTAAACTGCCCTTCTATGGCATTCTTGTAGAAAGCCATTTGAGGGGGTTGGTTCAGTATGTCTCCAAGTACTTACAGGTATGGAAAAGAATATATTCTTTGCAGACACTGTTCCCACTGCTTCCTGTCCATGCTAATCTGTCCCTTAGCAGTTTGCACATCACAGTAGATACATGTATTTTCTGGTAATAAATTACTTTGTTTGCTCTCCCAATTCCACCTACCCCAAGCTACCTCATTTTTCTTTTCCACTCTTAGTTTTCAACCACTAATAACCATGCTTTTTCAGCTCTCTTTTTTATTGAAAGTAATAAATTAAGACAGTTATCTGTAGGTGGTTCATTTTGGCATAAAAATCACCACCATATACATTGGCATGCTCACAGTGTTGAGTATAGAGGAATGCATTTCAGTAGCAACAACATCCAGCAACCTTAGAAAGAAAACTTTCTGCTTATAGTTATTGGCTAGTCTTACACAATTGAAAGTTTCTATACAGTACAATACTTCAAAATTAAGGTATTTTAAGGAAGTAGTATCTTCAAGGAAGTGATGTCTTTTGCAGTTCTTCCTCAAAACGAAGCCATTGGCTTTGCTGAGACCAGTTTGCTGAAGATGCTGAGACTATAACCGGTCATCCTGTGAGTCAATGCTTATGGTGGAAGCATGGCTACTGGTGTCAGCGGTTTCATAGGATTTCTGGTCTTTGGCAAAGTTGATGAAAACCTGATTTTTTTACAAGGGAAATAAAGTCATTAGTGCTGGGTAAGCAAAAGGAAGAAATTAGGTTAATGCACACACACACACACACGTATGCATGCTTGCACACACATGGCCTATAAAATCAAATAAAAATATTAGGTTTTATAGGCCACACCAACACTCATATATACACTCTCACCAGGAGTCCTTCCTTTAGGTATTCAAATTTAATTGGAGTTTGAAAACAATACATGTATCTATAACTATAATTAGAATTGTAATCATAAAAAATCCAACATTATAACTGAATAGCTATAGCCACTTTATCTATAGGATCTACATCAACATCTCTATCAAGTATAAACAAGGAGCCCCACTCAAACCCTTATCAAATGCTTGTATGGTGCTGTTGAGAGAGAAATTTCACTCATTTCAGGAGTTAATGAATTAAAATAAAATTTGTATAGAAATCTCACATTAACCTTATGTTCAGAAAGCCAATTAGTTAACAGGCAGATCTTTATTACTTTGCTTAAATTATTAAATCTATTAGTCACCAATTCATCCAGAAAATATTGAGAGTCTATTTTGTGCTGGACGTGGTGCTGGTAGTTAGTTACAGGCCAAAGGCGAACTATTCTGCATTAGAAAAGAAATACTTGTCTAAAGCTCCCATAGAATATTATCCATGAAGTGTAGCACCTACGTTGACTCAGACACCCTGAAGACCTCACTTTCAGGCCCATTTTAGTGAGACGTAATTAAATGCCCTATACAACAGGTTGGTTGAGCCAAACAAAGTTAATATAGTGCAAAGGATATGAAGGATGCCCAAGGGAGCCTCGAGTTGCTGAACATAAATGTAATTAAGACACGATACTACTAAAAGAAAAGAATTCTGCCTTTGCTACTTTGGTTTCCTGAATCCAGCCGATCTAAAACTCTGGCACCAAATTCTCTCTAGCTACCCCATCATACTCTAATCCAGGAAGCCCATCAATAGAAATGTTGTATAAGAAACCCATCAAGGAGAAAATAAGGAAAGTGTTTTGTTTTACAGGTGAAAGAAATGATTTGTTGCTTTACACATACATAAAACTTGATGGATATAGATATCTTGTAGAAAGGAAAAAATCTTCTTGTGTCTCTTAAAAATAGTTTACTTTTAATATTTTTTCCTAATATCCCAAAATATAGTTAGACATAAATCAAGCTCAACTTTTCAGGTACAAGATTAGACATTCCTTCAACTAAAAGCAGATGGAATGTCACTGACAAGACAAACAGAATGTGCAACAGTTAATGTGATGTTGTGCACACGCCTACCTCTTCCAGAGTAGTCTGGCTCACTAAGAAGTTGGTGATGTTTAAAGCAGCCTTGTTGGTTTCCAGCAGATCAAAAATGTTTGCTACTCCTCCTGCCGTGACTGGTACATGATACTCTAGCATGCTGAGGTGCTGATCCTGCCGGAAACAAAGGAAAAATGTATTTTGCAATGTCAGGTAATAGAGACTTGACGAGTCATACTTGAGCTAGAGCCAAGGCAAACACTGCAATTCATTCCACTGAAAATGACACCACAGTGTAAATAATGTTTGGAAACTAACAGCTTGCAAAGATGAGATGAGAAATTTTATGAATGTCAAAGAGAAAACAAATTAAAAAGGTAATGAAAATTCCAAAGCATTCTACGTTGATATGCACTTATAATGTCATTATAGGCTTTCCTGTAAAAAAAAAAAAAAGGTCT
The DNA here is from genome assembly GCA_004026765.1 of Micronycteris hirsuta. Lineage (NCBI taxonomy): Eukaryota > Metazoa > Chordata > Mammalia > Chiroptera > Phyllostomidae > Micronycteris > Micronycteris hirsuta. The sequence continues at coordinate 52,826 of PVJI01011675.1, forward strand.
GTGGAATGGTATTTCAGATGTCAAATAATCCTCTCAGCTCACCTAAACTTTTTCAGAGATTACTTTTAGAAATTTCATTTTTTAAATGTTAGAATTCTTCCAAAAGGCCAAAGATTAGCTGCTCAATTTATATTGGCTAAAGAGGCTAGATTTCAACAGCACTGTCTAGGAAAAACCTCATTCCAATAACACTACATGTTTTCACAACTTGCCCTAAAATTCTCTTCAATTTCTTTTTGTTAGGCTGTACACCTACTTAGTAATCTATTCTTATTTCCTTGGAATATCTTTAGCATGTTACTTCTTTTGCATATTTGATCCGTCATCCTATCCAGTGTATTTTTCTTCTAAAACAACTTTCAAATTTAACCTTTCCTCTCTATTTGTACCATCAATATCTTAACCTGAGACTCTTCACGCCGCATCTGAGTTACTGCAGCAGCCTCTTCAGAAACCGAGAAACCACATGCACTTGTATACTGTATTTTGCCATGTATGATGTCCACTTCTGTGCCCAAATTTTTGAAGGAAAAGTAAGGGTGTTCATTATACATGGGTAGTACTAATTCCATAATTCTATGTAAATGTCTTTAATTCTTTTATTTATGCTCCTGCATTAAAAGTGCAACTCTATAAAGCAATAACAGTATCTGTATGCAAAATAATGCCCTGGAATATGATCATCGGTTTTGTTTCTAAAAATAAATAAATAAAAATTGAATTAAAAAATTAAAACAAAATAATTTTTTCCTGAAAGTTTGAGTCAAAAACATGGGTGTGTATTATACACAGATAAGGCATGATACTCGGCAAAATACAGTAATGTCCCAAAGCAGCCTGGGTAATCTTCCCAAAACACTAGTTGAGTCAGGATGTTTTCTTGCTCCATAATCCACCCCTCGAAGCTATACAGGCTAAATCAAGACTGTGCATTTCAGTCTGGCGTTCAAGACTTCTGTTGCTGGAAACCCCTCCTCTCTGCTCACCTTTGCTCACTGGGTAGCCCCTCTCCTTGACTTATTTCCACATCACAACTGTCACTGTGGTCAGGCTGTTACTTATTTTTACTCCCCAATAGTTTTTCTTACTATTTCCCTTCTCAATATCTAGAAACCACCACACACTTGAAAAGAATGGTCTGCTTAGGAGAACTGAGGCTTTTATCATCACTGCATTTGTCTTGTGGGGCCCTGGCCCAGACAAGGGCCAGACAAAGGTCAGACAAGGGCCAGACCAAGGTCAATGTCATCGTACCACTCAGTGAATAAGCAGGACTTCAATCCAGAAAGTCAATGAAAGAAAAAGCACCATGACCAAGGCAATTTGTGCAAGGAAAGTGGCCTTTAATTTTTAAATTTTATTTTAATTTAGATGATAGGAAATGGGCTTTGTTAAGAATCATAAAAGCTATTATTTCCTGAAGAAGTGAGACAAAGCTTGGGAGGTTGAGGCAAAAGTATTTGGCAGAAATAAAATAATTGTTTTTAAAAAATACACTCTATTTTACTGTCTCTAATCACTTCACATCACTATGATGCCTTAAAGAAGTATCTTTGTGGACATTTTATCATTTATTTCTCACATCAGGCTTGTGACATAGATGCCACTATTGCTGTTTTATAAATGAGAAAACAAGGCTCAGAGACTTTAAATGCCTTGCTGGAAATCATATAGGGAGAGCTTGACCTTAACCCGAGACTTCTAATTTCTTTTCACCATTCCACAGATGATTTCCTTATAAAACAGTCATTAGCTATAATCACCTTGTACAAATCACCTGTGCATCAAAGAGGTTATATAATGATAACATTTTTGTCAAGTACACTCATTTTAAGTTTGTACTATGTGAGATATATAGCCATGTATTTGTATGTGTCCATCCTACGGAAATGCATAGGTAAGATGAAATTAATCGAACAATGTCTCAACTGGTGTGGCTTTTAAGAACTTGATTTTCCACTTTGCACTCCTATGTTCATAGCAGCACAATTCACAATAGCTAAGTGCTGGAAACAACCTAGATGCCCATCTACAAATGAATGGATCAAGAAACTATGGTACATTTACACAATGGAATTCTATGCAGCAGAAAGGAAGAAGGAGCTTATACCCTTTGCAACAGCATGGATGGAACTGGAGAGCATTATGCTAAGTGAAG